>KZ809690.1:48528-82999 GCA_000696205.2 Oncopeltus fasciatus
GGGGGGGGGGGGGGAGGGGGAGACAAAGGCTTTACATCTAAACATTTTTGCTGCAATAACCTTTCAAAATTAGATAAAATTATAAATAATTGACCCTTGATCGTACACTTTCATCCCAATTGCTTTATATTCAGCTTAGATGTACGGCATTTACCACTGAAAATAAAATAAAATAAGAATAGACGGTATAACTCATTTATTTTCTATTATCAAGAGCTCAATATGTGATTAAATTGATAAACTTTAAAATTCAAATACGCAAAATAATTTTTAAAATGAACAGATAAGTACAAGCAATTTACAAGCAATTTTAAAATAATGAAGGACACTCTCCAGTGTCATCATGTAAACAACTATTAACACGTTGTTAAACATATTACGATTACAAATTTCTGTCCTCTGACCCCCTCCCTCACGACCAATTTCAGCCATTAACAAACTCAACAAACGTCTTACAAAACGAAGCTTGAATACTGAATTTGGTTTATTTCACAAATTGTGGGGGAGTACAATAATAAAATTTAGAAAAATTTATATTTTCTCCAAGGTAGGATCGGTGGTGTTCTGCTTCAATTAGTCAAAGGCCCCGTGGTTGGTCTATTTATCCTGCAACTACCACATATTCATTCCCTTAGGATAAGAAAATGGAAGTAATTCATATAATTGACTTAATTTTACCCGTCTTATCACAGCTGTCTAATTTGCTCAAAAACATTTTTTTATTTAGGTTGTCCTTTTAAAAACATCTCTGCTAGTGAAATAGAAAATTCATTGAAGTGCAGCAGAGATAAGCGAATGAATGGGTGCTTACCAAAACATACATGGATTTACATCATATGATTAGGTGGCTATTGGTCGAGAGGCACTGTTATCAGGACAGCTGGCTCTAGAACCTCCGGCAGGCTATAATCAGGAGCATAACCTGCTTCTCCAGGAATCTCAAGTGGCGCCTATTTGTGGCAGGGCCCCCACACATTTCCAGACAGCAGCATACTGGAGCATGCCCCGGGATGTTAAGTGTTTTTCCAAATCTGTCTGTCCGTCCATGCACATTTTTCTCTTGAGCCTACACTCTAGGCCATTGGAAGTTATTCCTAAACATCTATTCTACATAATTGGATAGCATCTACTACTACTTTATAGCTCTGCTAAAACATTAAACTACCCTTTTAAAATGAAATTTTCTATTTTACAACAATTCATTCAGATTTGGAATTTTCATGAAAACTTACATTTTTTTTTCTTTTGCACGATTAAATTTTGAGAACTAGATTTAATTAAGTTGACTTTTAAAAAATGCATTCTATAATTCTTTAAATTGCATTCCTTTATGAGAATAACGCAATATCGAGAATATATGAACGTGTGTGTGTGTGTGTGTGTATACGCGCAAGTATATGTTAAGTCATTGTTTAAATACATATCAATAAGGTTCCGCATAATCAATATCATGTTCACCTCTTCATTATTTTCAATATAATAAATGAAAAATTAAAATAAGTAAATAATTATAATAGTTTGATCTTACAAGAGTATTTTTTTTAATAATTTTTCACAGACTATTAAAAAAATCTTGAGTAAATATAGAACTTTAATTTATAAGCAATTTATTAAATAAACAAATACACTATGCTGTCAAGATATGAGATACATGAGGCGAATATTGTGACTGAATACGCACTTGAATACATTTGTATACTTCACTAGTCACATTTATATTTTATCGTATTTTCGTAAGGAATAGGGATATATTCCTACTTTTTTATGTACCATATCGGAAGTAAAAGGTAACTTGTAAAATAAAATTAATCAGCTATGTACATAAATAAATAAACATGAGCTGTCTTAACCCTAAGGATCGCTATCTTGCTAAAAAAGGTCTAAAAAAACTCTCTTTAGTGTACTTTTCTACTTTATCTTCTCATGTACCAAGTTTTCTTGGTCTTACTAAACTACCAGTCAGTCCTTAATGTAACTTGGAAGTAAAATGTCAAGGATCACAAAACTAAGAATCCGTTTGAAATCTACGAATGATCTTGGTACCATATTCCTGCTCTTTTCTCAATGTCTTTACATGTTACAACTCCCGTTATGTAAAACATAATCTTCTATTAATGTTTTATCTAAAAAAAAATCTATTTGTCAATATAGATCTCTACAAAATGGGAAAATTGAAAGATAAATATTCCATAATTTGATGTTGGTTTGGAAGTGATTGGTCGATTGATATAAATGTAATACCTAACAAGATTCAATAATTTATCATAGCTATAATATCAGCTCTTAAAATGTATTCTATTATTTACCTTTTGAGCCTTCGATATATTTTTTAGACATCTATCGCTCTACATCACTCCTCCATGGTGAGGTAAATAAAATACACTGCATAGTTTATTGTTCATAAAATGTATTTTTAGTTTTTTGTGTGAGCCGATTTGGCGTCGTGGCTATTATATCATTTTATGGGAGTTGTAAATGAGCATATGACGGAAGCTGTAAAAGCGAAATCTCATTTCAAGAAGGAAGTTCAAACAGCCCTTGTCTATTTTGAAGATATTTTTATCAAAACCCCTTCAAGTTGTGTTTAGGTTTCCCACGGGGGACATGATGAATAGCCCTTATCAGAGGAATTTGGGAATTTCAGAAAGTAAGAGGGTGGAAAAGAATGACGGCCTACATTGAAGTCTGAGAGAGATAAGAGATAAGGCTCCGGGCTCCAGTCCTGCTCGGGGTCTGTCTGGAGGAACAGTTCTTTCGGGAGAACCTTCCAGTCTGGAGAATTCCCATGTGATATATCCTTAGGGACCTATGAAATCTCGAAAACATATTACATTGTCAGTGGGTCATGGTACTCTATTTGTGCCAATATTGTTCATTAGCTATCTAAAAGTGTAAGTCAACTAACTCTTTGAATGGTCACTCTTGATTTCACGTGATTCGGGAGTAAATCCTCGAGGAATTTTGTTTCGAAGACGCTGAAGATGGGCTATAGAAAGTCCGCCGAAGTCCACGCGTTGAGGATCATCAAACGCTTTCTCAAGAGGTATGTCTTTATTTGTCTGCCTTCCAATGTAGTTAATGAACCTTCAACAATAACTCTTTTTCATTTTAGAAGAAGTATCACTTGGTCGTATAAAACATCTCGAGGCCACCAAAGACAGGTTTTTTGTTGCTGATTTTTTTTTTTTTTTTTTTTTTTTTTACAATCATAACTCATTCTAACATTCTAAAATAAAATTAAAGATCACTTCACCAAAAATAAAAATCGATAATACAAATGCGTATAATGTTTGTAAATTATTTCTTCAAATCGTCTACAGCTCATATGTATGCAATGAATATTTTTTTCTCCCACTTAATATGTAAATAATCAGTCACCCCACGGAATGTGGTAGAGTAACGAAGATTTAAATGTGCTATTTTCGTACCAGTTATCCTTTACCTGTTCTGTATTCACTCAAGCAGACTGGAAATATCTGCAACGGAAATCACTGAGAGAAAAAAAAATATACCCTTCAAGCTAAGGGAGAAGAAATAATCTGAGTGCTACAAATCTGGTGTGTACTCATCACAACATTCCCTCATTCAGAACTTTATAAGAATTAATTTCCTGCAATTTTAAGATTCAAATATTTCCACCAAAAACTGATTCCTTTCTTAGTATGTGTTTTCCAAAAGTTTTCCAAATTTACTTTTTGAGATTTATTGATTTTCATAATAAAAATAGTATTGTTTTCATGCAATAGTCCAAATTAGAATACTCATGTGTAGTTAAGGCTGACGATAAACTAGAGACGAATACGTAAATAGTGCACCAATCCTACAATTTTTTCTTTTTCTCGCTCGAAACAAAATGATGTAAAATTCGGTCCTGAGAAAGGATGAAAAACCTACTGTTCTCTTTGAGTAAGGCTTGAGATTCTTTGCCACTACCAATAGGATATCCGTACCCTTTGGTGCCCACAGCACCAAGCTCGAGAGTCCGGCCCCCTTGGCTAAGCCCCCTTTTTAGCAAATACCGAAGAATTTTAGCTATTGACATTGCCCCCATAAATAGATACCCATGATAGATATTTGAAAATTTTCTCTACAATTCTCCGATCTTGCCTAGTAGACACCAAAATTATGATCACTAAAATTATCTCAATAATGCCTACGATCCATTGGTCGCTGTGTTCAGGTTTTCGTAATGAATTTTGGCTTGTCACTTTAAAGTACGAAATGAAAGGCTATGCTCGTTCGAAAAATCCTACTAATGAAAGCAGGATTCACCCTGACAAGGGCGGGTAATTTTTTTTTTTTTTTTTTTTTTTTGGAGTTGGCTTAATATTTTGTTTAGAGTAATGAAAATGCTGCACTGATTGGTAAAGTAAATATTTTGAGAGTCACATAGCATTATTTTCCTCCACATGGCTATAATTCAGTAGTTAAACCTTTAAAATTAAACCTTTTTTGTTTCTGTATTGCAGTTAGTTCGAATATTATTTCTTATATTTTAAATAATTTTATTCATCAATTTAATCAAGGAAAATTGAGCTTTGCCAGTAAATTTTACCAGTTCTCACCTGTTTCTCCTTTATTTGGATAAGAATCTTTAAGTGTTTCAATTATCATTTTTCTTAATTTTCTGGCGATATCAAGTGTAGTTCATACCTCAAGAGCATAACTATATCTACTAAAAAAGTCAATAACATCACCATTTATATTACCACACAAAATGTCAATCGCAAAAGGAGAGGAGGTGACACCACTCTCAAAGTTACAAAAATAATTACCATAAATATACCATAAAAGTTAATTAGAAGTCATCTTCTGTATTTTTCTCTATTCCAAATATAAATAATAAAAATATAGATATTTGTTTTGTTCTGTCACAGATATAATATTTTTATGAATAGCTATGTTGAGTGACGGACAGTTGTTAGGTAATATTTTCTTCATCAAATATAAGTAATTCTTCATTGTAAGAAATCAAAAAAGTATTATTTTTATATAATGATATNAGTTTTCATCAAATGTTGACTAATTAAATATGTTAATATTTATATTCTCTACCGATAGATACATTTATTAATAAATTCGATTCCCTTATAAAATAACAAACCTCTTTCATTATATCTACTGATCTCAAACGTTAAAATAAGTTGGTAACTTTATTTGGTGCCAGATACTCTGCTATGAATGAATATAAACTTTTCAAATTTCTTTTACCATCTTGTTTTAGAGATTTAGACCACCTCGGAGTCTTTGATAAATCAGAAGTTCTTTTGTAAAAATATATCCTAGCTCGTGACAAAACGAAGTTTTTGTGCAAAATTTAAAGAATATACTTAATATATTAACAAATGAAGAGTTTTTTTTTCTCAGTCATGAAAATGTGAACTTAGGTACAAGTCGTCCCCTCTCGTCTTCATGATAGCCCTGAAGATGGCTTACAATGTAAGCCGAAACGTCGGCAGATAATTAAAAAATCTCATTTATCAAATTGTATTTTTGGATCAACCCTGACCGAACCTCAACAAAAAAAACAACATCTAATATTGATATGTTTGCTTTTCATATAAAATGTATTTACTAAATGGAAAGATGATACAGAAAACCAGGAAAAACTAAAATGGTCGAGGCAAACCTGTCTTCTTCAATGTAACGATCTGAATGAACCACAAGTAAGACTGGACTGCTCTTAAGGATATCTTTTCTATTCCAGGATTCTACAAGTGTGAATGACTCACTTACTATTCCTAATCAAATAGTAAGATCGATCCTTGATTTTCTTTAAAAAAGAATTAGATATAATAACACTAACTTAAATAGCTGAGATTTGTGACCATGTTCAACTGGAAAATGTGTCTTTCCAAGTTAATGAAATTACGTTGGAGGTGCTGTAAGCTTTTTCTACGCCTCGATTTTCTTCCCTCCACATAAAAAATAAATAATACTTGCAATTTGAATGGAATGTGATTGATTAGCGATTGAATAAATGCGGAAATGCCAATGCCGCATAATAATGTGCAGTTACTGCCAGCATTCTGCAAATAATATATGTGATGTGTGTTTTCCACGCATGCGCATTTTAGTTTTCTCAGTAAACAGCCCCTCGTCACCTTCACCTTCAGGATCCCATTTCCGGCCAAGAAGGACTGGATTTCCGGACACCGTCTTCGCTCATGGAGTCTCCTCCTGGAGTGGATGGGGGTAAGTGAGTGGAAAGACAGGAGTGGATACAGTCAGTAGTAACAGAATAGAGTACTACAATAATTCCTTCTTCGTTATCTTCTTTATCCTACAGCATATCCTACCTACAGACGTTTAATGAAGAAGATATGACGTGGAAAACATCAGCGCCTTGTACTATTTCGAACAATGAATCATCCAATCGTTAATTTTGGAGCCCTGAAATTCGAAAACAGGAAGTAGAACGAACGAATCTGATGAGGTCTTAGTCTGAAAGGAGGATGAATTCTGACAGATTTCAATCTTTATCGAATCCTAACTAATTCTCCACTTTTATATTTCTACAATGCTCTCTGTACAAGTGTGGAGTTTACGGCAGAGGCTTTAAGGCAAAGTGAATTTTCAAAGCCTTCTTTATCTGAAATCCTTAAGGATGGTAACTAGCGCCTTCTGTCCTAGTACCCAGGTACATCTTTAGAGAAGGCACCACAGCGAATACCTCTTAAAAATCATATCTTTCCAATATCAGAAAATTGACATTCGGCCGCGGCTAGTTCGAAAGAAATCCGTTCTACTATTTCCAAGATTAGCGCTGCGGTTCTCAGTCCCACGCCATTCCTATCCAGTCACAATAACTATAAACTTCTTATTCTCTATTTGGAAATTAATAGTGGCCGCCGAATTTTGGTGAGTGTGCCGAACAGGGGACCAGTAATGGCTAGCTTCTTCACCGCCTTGTATTTGCAGACAGTCTGACTCAGCAAGTTCCCAAAAGCCATACCTTCCACAGGTAGTCCCATCTGACCTGGAACACAATGGACCTTGGATTACTCAAGTTATTTGGTGCTCTCCCACTAGCTCGCGGTTATCAGTAGACCTTTCTAAGTACCTCTGACTAGTACTGTTATCAATTCTTTAGTCAACTAAATAAATTCGCCGTACTGAACTTAAAGGCTTCTCTATTAGCAGGATTCTTTCAAAGAAATCAAGCTTTTCAAGTTGGTACCCTCACACGGATTTTAAAAATTCCATTCTTAGTTAAAATAATTGCTAAAATGTTAAAAAAAAAAAAAATCTTCAACTTTAATTATGAATATATTGCAAATATCATATTTTAAATAAAAACATATTTATATATGTTTATAAGGTTTTTCTAACCTTATCATATGAAGGAAAAAGATAATCAATTCAGGATTTTCAGTTTTTCTCTCTCTCACCTGCCCCCACCCACGAAGCGAGGCGGCTCAGAAATCTTCAGTTGTTCGGCGGTAGCATGGCCTCCGAGGAACTACTTTATCTGGCAGACCCCCCACCCCTTGGCCTCTCTCTCTGCCGTGTGTTTCTTTACACAACTGCTGTTATCAGACATCTTTCTGTGTCAGACACATGAGGAAGGTGTCAGACACCACTTATTTATCTGTTTTTCCCTTACAAGTTCTTTACAGAACTACAATAGTTTCAGCCAAAATCATAATATTTAGAGTAAATTGAAGTGGGATATTATTTATTAACTTTAAATATTAAAGTGCACATATGTGTATTCATCAATAAATAATCATGTAATACATGTGAAGTTAAGTTACTCATACGATCATAAATTTAACACTTCTATAAAAAAGAATATTGAATACAACATACAGTCATTTCACATCCCTTACTATCATATATATATATATATATATGTATATTTTTTATAAAAACAATGTAAAACAAAGTTAACCATTAACTAACTTTCATTAATATGACCATCATGCGTTTACAAAACTTGGTCGTAAGAGTTATCGATTAGGTCAAACAATTTTCAAATGGCTTATCTTCTTTATTTGACGGAACTTGCACGCATATCGCAAGCATTTTTATCAAATAATTAATCAACTGAAGAGCAATACATCTGATAAAACGGCAAAATTAAATGGTCCTTGCTTCGGATGCTTCAGTTATTTAGTTATGTAATATTAGCTGATGGTTCTAAGAATTAACCCTGTTTCAGTAGGAACTACCCGGCTTTCTTATTGTGAATAGTTTGATTGAAGTTGAGGTTTGATCAGAAACTGTGTATGCAAAAACCTTCTTCGACCAGAGGAAAAAAAACATTTCTTCAGAAACTGCAGAACAATGATATTTCCATTAATTGTTAATTAGTTTTCAAGTTTGCATTCAATAAAATATTTAACCCTTCGTAAAATTTATATATTTATTATATTGTAACAAATAATATATCGATTCTGAATAGGAAAAAGGGTGGAGGGGGGCTTTTTGATTTAGCTTTATTGAAGCTAACCCTATGAATGCCAAATAAATATGCATTATTGACGTAATTTAATTGATTTTCTAAATTCATAATTCTTCTTTTAAATTTTTCATTCTTAAATCACTTAGTAATTATTAGGTTTTCCATATAAAAATACAAATTTATTTTCAGATGGAATTAGTTTTTTTCAATTTAATCTATATTTTTTAGGATACTGTTTCTTTTTTTACTTTTATTTCTTGTGAGTAATGGTAACCCTTATTTACCTTCCATAATTATTAACTACATACTCTATTTTTTTTGCATTTAAATTTGAATCTCTGAAAAAATTTAATCAGTTAAAGTTATATTCCGAAATACTACTACCACTATAACTTCAAAAAAAAAAAAAAGAAAAAAAAAGTTGTATAGCAATTTATGCTAAATTAGTCTGTGAGAGAGGAAGTAAATAGTTTTTTTTTATTTTTGTTTTTTAAAGGATTGCTTGAAAAATGAGGAATATATATTTTGCAGTGGTTTACATTTCAAGCTCTTCTTAAGGTCAGCTATGATACCAGGGAGTTACTGCATCAGGCTCTCATGGTATTAGAGATATCTGGGGCAAAGGGTGATCTATGTTAATGACTGGCAGGGTTGTATGTATGTATGTATAGGTATTCTTGATGTATGATGCAAGAAATACTCACTCTTTCTCTGTTAGTCTCATTATATTAGCCTAGTAAGAAGTAAAATGCAGTAGATTAGGGATATTCCAAGCAGGAGCAAAGGACCTCCGCTGAAGGCAGTGACCGGAAACACTTCCAGCAGGAGCAGGCAGTAGGAGAACTTCTTCCAGGACTAGCGCCTCCCGTGGCTAGGAAGGTAACCTCCCCGACAGATGCTCTCGGAGGAGCCGATGTCTTTAAACTGTTAACACTAATAGAGACTGATGGTGACACACGCTCCCTAATTCCTATCATCACTAATCACCATTAATTCACCAATGACTGCTCACTAATTACATATCCAAGAGCTCTGTAAATAATCATATTCTGCCTCTAGTTAAAGCATATATATGTTTTCCTGTAAATGGTCCAATCTTAGCTGGAATCCTAATGAATCAGAAATACTTGCATTTTAAGGTTAATCTATATCAACGGAAAACCGAATAAATTCAAATCATGTTTTTATCGTTTTTCCTGGCAATTAACAGCATCGATTATTGTAAAAGTATTTGATAATATAAAACCTATTTGTATCACTTAATATTGTCAACCTTGTATTTTTTATTTTTTATTTATCCTTAATTTTAACTGATAATTGTTCCTTTTCATTTGGTTTCAATTATTTTTTATACATCATATAATCTCAAGTTTACAAGTCGCTCACATAAAAAGCTTTATTCGCCATTTATACTTACATATATTTACATTTAAATCAACGAGCGGAAAAGAAATTCGATAAGAGACGTTAGGTTAAACGTATAAATAATGTCTGCTAAACAAATAAACTTGTTAATTTTCAATAAAAATTTATCTATCTGTCCTTTAATGCCGTCCATTTCTTTGGGTTCTATCGTGGTCCCAAAATTTACATAAAGAGGAAATCACATAGTAAAAAACGATTTTCCACGAGATTATATCAAGGTCAATGTAGTCCTAAATTTGAAGGTGCCACTTAGTTTTTCAACACCCAAATAGGTTATGCCAAGGCATTCCTAGAGATTGAAAAATCCTTTTAATCTATAAAAACTGTGCATCCTTCTCTTCTGCTCTACCATCTCACTTGTCTATGAATTTTTTTTTTTCTAAATATGTTATGTAACTCTAAACCCCTTAGCACAATCTCTGTCCTCAAACTCTAATCCCTACTGAAAAATAGCCAACACTTCTGGTCAACGGTGGGGGTCGTCACTGGACACCGACTCCCGTCACGTAATTCTCTATTTGTAGAGTTGCTTTCACTTTATTTTATTGTAGCAGATAGCAATTTATTAATTTATTAAAACCAATGAGTTGAAACCCTTTAGTCACCAATAAAGAACTGTATTTGCAACACTTACCATTTATTAGCTATAAGACATAATTTAATTGTTTACATAGTGTTGACAATTTTTAAAATTTCTGAATATTGACAAGTGTAAGTCCGAATCGTTAAAAATAAAGTTATTTTTTCTGGCGTTAATGACCAAGGTCGACTCGCTATTAAAATATAAAAAAAGTTATTTTTTGAAGGGTATTACATAAATTATATTGCTAAAATTTAATTATTAGCATTTTATATTAAAAATAATATATTATAAATAGTATATTTCCATTATTATTATGTAATACTTAAAAATATATTGCACAATAATAATATTATGCAATATATTTTTAATAATGCCATAAATAATAGTACTTGTTGATCTATTTGTCAGTTTTTAGGTTGTTAGGTATATTTTTAGCAGTCAGTTGTTAGTTGCCAGGTACTTTGTTATTAGGTATAGTTAAATACATTCTTTGCATAAATTCTTCAAAAGTCGATTGAAATATATACAAACTGATATATATGCATACAAACTGAATAGATGCTTCTGACAGATATCTGTTGTACTTTGCCTCCTCATCATGCGGTATCACCATGTTGTTCCTCTCCGATGTTCGATCCCAAGAGCCATCCCCAAAACAAACAACTTGAAATTATTCTTGAGAGGTCGAACGTGACACGTAGCACAGCTGTTTCTACCGCCATCTCAATGCAATATCTGAATAAATTATTTGCAAATAATGCTTATAGATTATATTAACTTTTAAATAGCAACTTTTCCTAACAATAATACTAGAACTTTTATAATAAGTGTGATATGTTTTCTGCTCAATTCCTTTAGTACCGTACTAATGGTTGCCCGCACCAGTATTTGTCATTTGCCAAGTATACCACAGATAATAGGTTCAACTTTTCAAGAAATTATGTCTGAAAAACCATTAAAAACATTTCTCAGATGTTCGTGAAGAAAAAATTACTTTTAAATGCAGAGTTATATATATGCAACAAATGTTGTATTCACTACACTGTTTCTCAAGTTACAACTAACAGTTATAATGTTATACGCATTTGCTTCTCCTACTCAGAAAAATACTCACTTTCGTGAAAAGTACTCATAACAACATCACTTGTTACACAGAGCATAAACGTTGTCATTGTTGAGCTCTAGCCAAATGCACATTAACCGAGATATCAAAAGGGTTTTGCTAGCTACATTAGATCAATATCTCAAATAAAACACACTGCAACGAATTGAAAATTCTGGAGTGTTTCCCTCTTAACTTTACTATTAACTGCAATACAACAGAAGCCCTACAGAATAAATACAATTAAAAATTGGGAGTCTTAAACAATTCCCAGGTGAGCAAAACACCAATCCTTAATGCTGATAAGAAGAAACGCCTTAAGAATAATTAATTGCCGTTTAAAGACTTCCTCTCAAGTATCCCTTCCCTGGTTTAAATTTTTTTTTAAATACATTGAAAATGCTAATTAATGTAACTTAAAACATATATCAATGTGCTAAAGTTGTCATAATTTAAAGTAAATTACAATAATCATGAATTAATAGTTAAAAATCAAGACTTTCCGTTTTGAACTTTCCGTTATCAATAATAGCCTTATTTTTGCTTTGATTTTTTTAATTTAAGTCAATATATCAAGATCTAGATCAAGATTTAAATTTAAATGTAAACTCAGCCCGATGAATAAGCCCGAAAAAAAATCAATATGATATCTTGTGTTTGTCACTTTGTGTAATTTGTGAAGACTCATCTGCAGTTAAAATTTTGGTCCAAAAAAAAAATCTCTTCTTTTGACCATATGGAATATATGTATGGAATATATATATATGCCAAATTTAGGTGTAATTCTTCAAACCCTAAAGCAAGTAGATTGTTCACGAAATATAAATAGAAGATTACATCCCCCCGTTTAACCGTTTACAGAGATCATGGTGAAAATACTAAACTAAAAATTTGATGTAAACTAGAAATTGATTTTTTCTGGGTTAGTGTACTTACGATCGAATATTTAAAAATCTCGGTAAAAACAGATCTGTTGTATATTTTTTTTTTAGATAAATGCATGTTTGTAAACACAAATATATGACTGTCGTATATTATTCCCGTTAGACACGAAACACATAAAATGTAGTGTAAGGGCCAAATCTCAGAAGGAAACGGAGGACGCCAAGTCTGCAGACATAAGCAGGGGTGGTGTGGACGTCCACTTCCGAGACTTGCCTACGTCACTCCTCGATCCCTATCCTATGCTAATATAATGACGGCATTATTATATGTTGTATAATAGTGAGCGTTCAACTCCCACTTCCCCTCTATCGGCTTCTTGTGCAGAATTAGTCCGGCGCAATTAAGTATTTCTGTGGACTAGCAAAGTAGCCCTCCCCCCTCAGCAGATGACAGATTACTAAGAATTTTTTCCTTTCCCCGTCTTGGGAATTTTTTATAAATATTCCATCACATCTCTTTATAATTCCTTCCCAATGAATATATAATTTTCCTCTTAAAGTATCACTCTGGGATTATCCCGTGAATAATACCTAAAATTTTATAAACAAGATTCCAAAACTCTGTTTTGAGACCATGAAAAAAAATGAAAAGTATTTTTTTTTAAACTGGGATTTTGGTAAAAAATTTCAAATATTTTTGAGCATAGGAAAAACTTTCTGGAAGAATGCTTTACTAGCAAATAAAGAAGTTTAAATACCCAATTTGGTTTTATTATTTTAACGTAAGTCAATATATGTATATATATATATATATTGTGTAAGCTAATATATCGGTGTGTTTGTAAGCTAAACCTTAAACAGACGATATTTTTAGCTCTCCTAAGTAGGGTCGACGAAGAGCTTTTGAAATTTTTCAAAAAGTCGCATCATGGTACAACGTAAATGCCTTAATATATTTTTTTTTTATTATGGTATTTTATCCCACGTATATTATAAACGATTAAATGCAAGGGAATAGAATAAAAAATCTAACAACAATTAAATGCAAGGGAATATAATAAAAAATCTAACAACGATTTAAATGCAAGGGACTAGAATAAAAAATCTAACAACGATTAAATGCATGGGACTAGAATAAAAAATCTAACTAGTTTGATCGTAAATACCCTAATTTTTTTTCGGGAAAACTGCTAAAAACACAAAGTAAAGGTTTTAATGGGGAGCCAGGGTACCTCAAGGATCTGTTCGGGTCTCTCAATTCTGAGTTTGCGGGTTCAAATCCCGCCTTGAGCCTTGGATGTCTCGAATAGGGTGGCGACCTATAGGTAGCCCTCCCTCCATTTATAAAAAAAAAGTTGGTAACGGCAGAAAATTTTACTTGCCTTGCCTGGCAATGTTCGAACCTTGACACTCTAAATATTTATCAAATTATGTTTCATATCAAAAGGAAAATACTCTAAAAACACCACACTCTCTAGGTCTCCTATTGACGCTGGAATACAGAACAACCCGTTTGAATAAAAATTCTCACTACATATTAAAGTAATCCAAACTGATTTAGGAATTCTAGGATATCCCTTCCAGAGCACGAGGACACAGGCAAACATCCTGAAGGACTCTTTTCAGCCAGCTTCAGGAAATGGAGTCACACTACCTTTTAGAGAAGCTTGTTAGCGCTTTACACAATGAATATTTGGCAAAATAATTATATATATATATATATATATATATATATATGCATTGTTTCAAAATAATTATACGAAAAATTATTGATTTTAATTCATTGCTAAAAGATTAAAGATAAACTAATTTACTTTTCTTTTGTTACAGGTATGCAATCGTTAAAAGTAAATAAGTCTTTGATAAGGTTAAAACTCATTTAACTCATCCCCATGGAAGTATGTAAGTCTAAGAAACTAATTCGACCTAGCACTTTTTTTATTTTATTTTATTGTATACAATTCACAGATTTCTACTCATTTAATTACTAATTTTTATATTCAAATGGTTTTAAAAAATTTTAAATTTAAACAAAGGGGGATTGCACACTTTGTTATTACTATTTAAGTGTTGAGTGTATTTATATGTATGCAAGCATACACACAGACATATGTGTGTGAAGAGGCCAGCTGATCGGTGGTTGGCCGTTGACCTCTGTGGTCCTATTTGTTGACCTCTACGGCGAGGAGCGGTCTGAGTGCGTGACGAGCCGACCTAGCGGATCCCCTGCCGTTAGGGAGACAGGAGGTCTCCAAGACTACCTTGATAACAGTGATAATGTTATCAGAGTGATAAGGGAGCCACTTAACGGAGCTCAGCGCTTTCCCGAACAGAGAGCCATTCATCAACTGCTATTTCCACATTTCCTCGTTGGACGTTTAGAGAGTATATAAAATACAGAGTTTACAATTGTCGGATATATCTGTTCGCACTCAATTCCGACATTGGTAATCAGTACGGTACTGGTACATTCCCTGCTAGAGGCCCCAAGGAGGACAGTAAGTCTTTGGTACCCATGGCTTACCTTACTTTGGTATCCTATTCTGGACCTCCATTCATTTCTCCTTATCCTTATTCTGAGGTCTGAAACACTGTTATATTCCTGCATGTGAAGAATACTACAAGGAATTAAAGGACGAGGGAATGAAAGAAGTGTCCCTGATCATGTTACAAAAAAACATACGAGTCACTCGTAACTGAAAAATAGTTAAAGACCTTAATAGAGGTAGGTAAAATTGGGACAGTGGGCTGGCCATAAAATTAGAAAAAATTGAAAATATTAATTAAAATAATGAAAACTATTGATCTAAAAAATAATTCTAAAATATATTTAACAAAAGAAGGAACTACTATACACAGTAGAAGTTGATACGTGGTAAACCACTAATTCTGATGAGGGACAAAGCTGTTCAAAAGCACCCTTGAATAAAGCTTCATTTATAATCCTCTCACAGTAAAGTCTCTGCCTTTCGTCCATTTTTCGTAGCTTAGCTGCAACAGTAACACCAATGGCATCAAACTCATCCCTCATTTCTTTNTAACTAAACAAATCAATACCAACATTCTATCTTTTAATGTTTTTACTGTTTTTATTACTTAGCCTCGTCTTTAATTTAAATCGTATAGGGAGCTAGAAAAACAAAACTCTCCACCTGACAGACCCTGGATTAGCGCACAGGGTTGTTGCTGGTGCTTGCTGATTCCATGATTCAGCAATTGCAGTTTAGCTAGTACTATTTTCCGCAATAATAGTTAAATTTTTGTATGATAGTTAAATTTTTCTGCTGCGTTTCGGAGATCCCCGAGTTAGAATTTTTCACTTTTAGCTGTTGTTTTCCTGTATGACTCCTAATCTATGTAAGGTTTTCGCAGAAAGCTGCGTACGCGATAAGTCGCTCTGTGCCCCCCCCCCTCATTAAAAAAAATGTCCGAAAACATCTCTAATGATTTTCATGGAACTTGTAGTAATTAATAAAACGGGAGAATTTTTAAAATTAATTAAATCATTGGGATTGTTTGGATAAATCGAGAATGTTAATTAACTCTTATTTAACTAAGAGGTTAAGTAAAGAGGTACCGTAGTTATCCGTCGTGTCTCTGTCTGAGCTTTTATCGAGAAATAAAAGCATGCTCAGGGCCATGGGTGTTTAGAATAGAATAGCAACCTACAGGTAAAATTCAATTTTTTTCTTTTGACCTAGCAAGTTTAACTTTTTAAACTCAGTTTTCTTTTACAAATGATTAAAAAGTCAATGGCCGAAATATGAACGTGGGAAATAGAGGAGAAATGTAGGTTGTTCAAAATAAAAAATTTCTAACTTCATCAATACTCAATATATAGTACCTAAACATTTAGTAGTGGCTGGACATTCAGGTATTAGTGAAAATTAACCATAATGTTAAAATCCTGAATATTTACTTTCTAATGCCAGTGTACCAAGTGAATTTTGGTTTACTCTCTCTGCTACCTGAAGACCTAACCAAGAGACAATAACCCTATGAATCATCACAACTATCTTATCTTAACGTAGATAAAAGTCACACACAAATATATCTGACCTGTTCTTGTAGCCTTCCACGATCGCTCGAGCTTGCGCACATCGTGTGATGGCTTTTTCACAATGGAGAATGAGTCATCCTCCCTTCACCCCTGAAGAAGCCATCACATGGTTTGCGAAAGCTCGGCAAATAACAACAATTTGACACGGCCCAACCCGGAAGAAGAAGCCATGAATACTCACATAACCTTTTTATTTTTTGGATATCGAACATTTCTTCTTCCTTACCAATTATTATTTTTATGGTAATGTAGGAAATCACTACACAATCTGTTATTTAAATAATTGATTTTTTTTTTCACACTGTCACGCGTTAAATATTGATCTTAAATCAAATATACGTCACAAAATAGCAGTTCGGAAAATGCTCTCATACTCATACATCAAGGTATTTGCTACCTCTAAGTTTCGACGGAAATTTGCTACGTCCACGACGCAAAGGGTCTGCACTATTCTACGGTACAAGAGCCTCTAGGCAGAGATTAGCCAGAACTGCAGGTAACGCCATCGGGGTGCTGGCTACCTGGGATTCCTTCCCTACCTGTCTTCCCCTGGGGATGGTCTTTCTGCCGAAGTGGCCTGTGAGGGTATCGTGTACTCGCTCTGCTTGGCAAGGGCAGAGTACTTCTCATCTTGTACTCACTTGTAAAGTACCTACTTTAGCTGGTACCCGTGGCTCCCCAGCCAATCTACAGCTGCTGCAACTCCCAAGGGCATAAACTCATCTAATGCTTTTCATTGAAAATGTCAAATCTCTTCCCTCTCGCATGGTCTACTGAATTCACTTTCTCCAGTTGTTGTAAAAGCAATTTGGATGCATTGTTTCAAAATAATTATACGAAAAATTATTGATTTTAATTCATTGCTAAAAGATTAAAGATAAACTAATTTACTTTTCTTTTGTTACAGGTATGNTGTTTTTATGAATGAAAGGTGCATGAGATCCGTTGAATTAAAAAAACAAAATGTCGGTATGCTGGACATACGGTCACGAAAGTATACCTGTGAGAGTTGTGTGGTTCCTCTCTCTCCCTATCTCAGTTCGCGCTCTTGCACCTGGAACTGCCCAGATGTGCATGCCTTCGTGCGATGTCGTATGCTGCGGTAGACCCGCCTTACACAAATGACGGCCAAGTATCAAATCACATAATTTACTGGCACAAACTAACAAATAAATAAGAGCTACTTGAGGGAGGACTTCTTCTTGCGGAGGACGGCGGGGTTGATGAAGACCCCGTACTTGCGGGAGTCCCAGGTCGGAGCAGGGTGCAACATCCTCCCTATGGGCACCTTGGCCGGAGGGCGGGGCGGGAAGGGCCTTCGGCTATTGGCTGCTCTGTGGGGGAGATCCAGGTCGCAAGCGTACACCCCCTGCTCCCTCAGCGCCATGTCGGCCAAGTCGGCAATCGTGGCCTTCTCCGCCAGCCGTCTGACAGAAACACACAGTATATGTAGTAATTCTTGTGGGGAAGGGGTTCAAATCATATGTCTATACTAACTAGGCTGTATATGTATTTGTATTTGCATTCATGTATTTGCATAAGATATTTGCATAAGATGTTTTTTTTAAACATATTAAATTAATGTATTTGCATAAATTAAATTATTTTTTTATTTGCCTTGTCGCAAGTTAATTGAATAACTCTGTCAAATATTCGGTAATAGTTTATTTTCAAACATATTTCATTATTAATTTACTATGCTCTTTCTTCAAATTAAAAAAATTAATAAAGAAAAAGTCCGCCACGCAGCAGTTGCGTAATGTTTGCATGTTTAAGATTTAATGTTTCATTAATTATGTGCATAGATAAGAGCAAATAGGGAAATGTTATCAGCAAGCTGGACATGACTTTCAGTGTACAGATAAATCCCCTAACCATTGTGCTATACTTAGTAGGGGGAGAGGCTCACACAATTTAGTTAAATAAGTAAGTCTCATCTTTAACAATGAGCAATTAGTAATTAGTTAACTTTTTATAACAACTTTTTAAAATTATGTTTACAACTTTTTTGTAGTAAAATTTTTAGTAATTGAGGTTACAACTAATAAATTATGATCATAATTTTTTTCTTCATCTCAATTTTCCTGGGATTTCAACAAAATGAATTACTTCAAGGTTTTGAAACAAAGAGCCTAAATAATGATTTACGCTTCTATGTTCAAAAAATTAGGGAGCCACACAGGCAAAGTTACCTTCTTCGATATTTTCTTTAATATGTATTGTTTAAACAAATTTAAAGAAATAAAAATTTTGTAAAATTATGTTTTGGCAGACCTGCTACATGTATTTAAGAGACATATAAAATAGTTTATTATGTAACTAATATAAATTTGTTTTTTGACGGTTGTTGAGGCACTGGACTCTTCCAACTACTCTCAGTACAAATTTATTTATTTCTTTCTCTGCTTCTGTTTGCAATGACCAATATCAGTATGAGTATCGTACTCATGATCACATATGTGTGTGTGTGTGTGTATAGGTTAAATAATTTCAATTAATTGAAATTAAAACACTCTGCCAAGACCCTTTGGTGATCTGTGATCAAGAGTATGTGCTTTTATTTATTTAGCTATATTAAGGAAGAATGTTTTTTAATGCCCCTAGTTTTGTAAATCTGATGGAGTTAGAATGTTCTTATGGCGATATTATTAAAAAAATACACGTTTATGAATTTTAAAGCTATATAATTAATGGAAAGGTATGAATGCTATTTTAAAATCGATTTTAATTTTCATATCAACTGTAATAAATAAAAGAAAGAAATATATATAGTAAATGTACCATTTAAAACTATTTTTATGCCATTATTAATTGCAAGTAGTTAAATAATGCGTATGTCGGCTGAAAGAAAACATGTTTCAGGCCAATTAGGAGCAAACATGGGGACAGTGAGTTTTTCATTTTTTATTTCTCTCCCCTATAGATAAATTATTTCAATTTTAATAAATAATAATAACTTGTTCACATTTGAAGAGTTAGGGACTGTGATGAGGTTCACATCAATATTCGCCCTCGATTTCTTGTTCTGCATTTGATTCAGAATATTCTTTATTTTTGCAGGATTTTTCTCACATATTAGTGTAGTGATAAAAAGGAACTAGCTGCGGGGAATGATATGTTGCCTACCGGAAAACTGAAAAAAAAAGAGGTTTTGATGAAAAAAAAAAAAAAAGGGTTTTTCTTCCTTAAAATGATGTCCAAACTCTTCAATTGTTTATCGCCACGGACAACAACTGTTGATAATTATGTGGCTACATAAGGGCGAAATATCCTTTACGCAGGAGCCGCAAAGATGAACATTTTCGGTTTAAATATACTACTGATGGAGAGGGGTTTAGGGGGAGACTAAAATTTGTATTCATAATATATATTATTTATTGATAAGTGATAATAACTCTGTAGAATATTTACCATAATATCTTGGTTGCTATTTGAGTTATGAACAAGCTTATGGCTGTAATGTAACCTTTACGTTAGAATTTTGTGCGCATCTGCGAGCGCTCCCCCACTCTACCTTCCCGTGCAGTTAAGACCTAACTATTTTCCCATTCACTCTTATCTATGTCCATCTTTAACGAGCCAAAGTAAATCTGCTTAGACCACACAGCTTCTGCGTGACGGACTTCCCTTTGATAGTAAATTGCTTCAATAATAAAATCGTAACTATTAGAAATGTATTATATGTGTGTGTGTGTACGCAACTGAACAATTTTTATATATTTTATTTCCTGTTCTCTGTTTTGCACTATTCTCAAGTTGTAGTGGAACCCCTCAAATTTGAGTTGGGGACATTGCGACCATGGCTATTGACGTCACAAGGCCGTACACTTCACCTCACTCTATCTCTGAGATGAGTGTAATGTAAACACTTATTTAGCAGTAATCTCTATTTAGTGGGGAAAATATGAAAATTTACTTCCAACACCCGCCATTACACTAGCATTTAACTATTATGGGGTAGCAGTGATTCCATAACTGTATTTGTAATTAGAAATATAAAATAAAAAAATAAAAAAAACTGAGGACCACAACTAAGCTAATTTCCGCACTCAATACCAGAGCATACATTTATATACGCATGTGTGTGAAGGTGGGAGGGAACGGCGTGTCCGAGGTGTAGGGCCTGTGTTCGAGTTCGCCTACATAGCTTTATCGCTCCTATTACTAGTTCTACTGTTCCTCACTAGGGTGTGTCTCCGTCGAGGGAGGTTAAAGATATTCTTCCTCATACATGAATGAAGTACATGCTATGCCCTGTCTATGGAAACGGGAAGCCTTACCCCCCTCCATTGGTGACATGATCATCAAGGCTACGATAAGTCCTCCAAGATAAGCAGCTTATAGGAACAGGATTGATCTCTACGTTCCCAGAAAACAAAAATATTTTTTGTCGACTTTTATTTATTTATTACATTTTTCTTAACATAATAACATTTTTGTAATTTGATTTCAATGAACCCCTCTCCCCCCCCCAAAAAAAAAGAGCTTGTTACTAATTTGAAAAAGATCTTATGTGAGGCTATAATAAATATAAATGTAATAACAAAAATAAAAGAAACACTTTATATATATGTATATATCACATGTAAGTTTAAGTGGAGGGTTTTCTATGATTATTAGATGTTTTTTGTTGGGTTTCGGTTAAGATAGATACGAAAAATACAAATTAAAAAAAAAAATGTGTATTTTTTTTTAAATGATCTGCCAACGTTTCGGCTTACATTATAAGCTATCATGAAGGCGAGAGGGGATGTCGTGTCCCCAAGATCACATTTTCATACTGTCAGTCAAGGAAATGCAATCTTAAGGATACGACATCCCCTCTCGTCTTCAAGATAGCCCCTGGAGATGGCTTACAATGTAAGCCGAAACGTTGGCAGATAATTTTAAAAAATTCACACATGTTTTTTTTTAAATGTGTATTTTTTTGGATCTATCTACCTTGACGGAACCCCCAATGGCCCAAAAAACATCTAATAGTTACATGTTAGTATGTGTCCTGCCCTCGCGTGCATATGTTGGTGTGTCTTCGCTCTTGCATGTGTATGTAAGCGCAGTAAAGTAAGAAGCCATTTTAGAAAGAACCACAGTAAAAATTGCAAGGGAAAATGTATCTGATGCCTATGTAAGTAGCATATTCGGTGCTGGCGAAGCTCCTGTAGTGGGATTCATTAGCATTGGGAAGTTTGTTTTTTTTCACTAGAAAACTACTTTGAGCTCAGTCTGCGTGGAGAGGTTTCTTTAAGGACCTGAAGACAATTTTCGGCAATTAAGATTCTCACAGATATGTTTAGAAGTGAAGAACTTTCTTTTTTCCTTATTTTATTTATTAGTTTAGGCATAGAATGGCTGATTTGTCTATTAATCGAAATTCTTCACCAGCAATCAATAAAATGAATGTTGCTTTTTATTAATTATAGCTGAATTTGAATTGAGTTTTAGAAAATCAATTATGTAAGAGCTGTTAGTTGACGAATTAGCGACTTTATGATGTCTCAGAATAAGCAAGAGAAACATCTTTCAGTGGATCATGCATTGAGATTGTTGTCGTATGCTTATGAAGATGGAATACATGTTGGGATTACCAATGTATTTTGATGGCTGCCCGGTTCTCCAGTCTGTGCATTCCCTGGAAGCGACCTGAACCGATCATCGGCTTATACCCTTCATCCGATCGGAGATCTCTCCTGCTGCTGCACTTCCCTACTCCAGTTCCGACAGATCATCGCGAGGGCTTCCCGGTGACCGAGGCACCTGTGTAGGTCGGCCTCAGGGGCTCGAGGGGTGGGGAGAGGACTCCGACGGTCAGTCTTTGCCACAGCTCCGAGTGGGTAGGATGTGTCCCCGCAAGTAGCAAGTCAGTGCCCGCTCGTGTCTCGCGAGTACGACACTTCTTAGTGATCCGCAGTGCGAGTGATTGTTTGTGATAGTTTATCGTGAAACATGAACTCCATCGCTATGTTTATTAACGTCTGCGGCTATGCACCGCCAATCATGGAGTGAGTACCTTTATATTTTAAATTTCAATAGAATGTTCAATATATTTACAAGAAAAAGTACAAAAAGCATGCCATATTTTAATTAATAAAAACATAATTTTTCCCAAATAGGAATTTATTTATTATTATACATTTATAATCAAAAGATAAATGGCAGATGTAGAATATTTATATGTTCACATCAATGGCCAATACGTGATATATTATTAATGTATTTCGACCTCTTAGATTTTTTCAAAAAAATAAAAAAATTCTCGATACCAATATCAAATTAATTAATAAGTGAACTACAAATTTACAAATTACAGTGTTTACTAAGTATTTTAACTATAAAGCTTCCTATTTCCTTATTCACTTAATTGAGTAAATTTCCTTTCATAGTGAAGAGAGGATTAGTTTTTCATTCTGGAATAATTGAGTCTCAAAACATTTTTTTTTTTAATTTATTAATTTAACAATATTTGAGAGTTGTGTCATTGGTCACCTTCTCTCCTCTTGCCATGGTAATTGTGTCTTTTTTTTTAGTTCATTGTAATCATATTTTAATACGTTATTATGTTAACAGAATGCAATAAATAAAAATCGAGAAAAAAGTTTTATATATTTTAAATGTTGTTTTTAACTATAATAAATTTACATTATGCTATGAAAAATTATTAAGGATAAGATACAATCAATAGAACTCGATATTTATCTCCCTTCCTGTAAATTATACAATTGAGGAGAAAGTATTTATTTCACGCTTGTGAATTATACTAATTGATGAGCTAGAAAAATAGCAATAATTTCTACATGTTTGAAAAGTTAAATTTTTACAATGGAGAATTGTTCACCGTAGAGATTATTCTCTATTAGTGGAGAATTTGTTGGTGTTCGGTGCTTGTACACAAACTTATATCATATTTTTAAATATTGGAAGACAGAATACGTTATTGTTTCAAACCTTGTGGTATTCTCTCCAAAAACACCATTCCAGTGCTGCAAACAAAATATATATAAAAATAATTCTTGTCCCAAATACCTATGTAAATATAATTAATCAATAATACATTTGCTTATGCATACATATATAATGAAATATTTTCTTATAGATTAATTTATATTTATTGCATTTTTTATTATNAATAAATAAATAAATAAAGGATGACCAGAATATAAAGATAAATCAAATTTGATGTTGCCTTGCAATAATTTTAAATTTTAATTTAACTCTGTTTTAGTATGAAAATCATTTATTATTAAATTGATTATTTTTCTTCATCACGCAATATAACCTTTTTAAAACCTCCGTGTTATTTATTAAGTTTGACTTAAATTACTGTTAATTTGCGGTAGTTTCTTTGTTCTTAGTGTGTTCTGCTCATTAAAAGCTTAAAATAAGTGCATTAGTAATTCATTCAAGTTAACTGAACAAGTTATAAATCCAGCATGAAGTTAAAAGGAACATTCAAGAAGAAGTAAGTAAATGAAGATTAGTAAGACGTCAGTGCTCTAAGGTAGGTTTTTATTTTTATTTTTAATATGAGTCTAAAACAATCGTGATTCCTTAAACTGCACTGTTAGAAGGGAAGAACAATTGGGCAAATCGGATGGTGAAAATGAGAATGGGATTTAAAATGTTATCCAGGGAAATAGAAATAATAGATGAAACTTATAAGGGTCCTTCAGAATCTGCTGATACAACTAGTAAAGAAGCTGTGAAAGCTTGTAATACATTTTAACTTTATTCAATACTATTGACAACCAAGCACTTCTCGTTATGTACAATAACTCATAAACTAAGGAAAAAGGCAAATGTTATTAATTATGCTCACAGCAACTAATACTATGGAAAAATTCCAAATGATTCTTCCAATTTCCTAAACCGGTAAAATAATTGTAACCCGTGTCCTAATTAAAACAAAAACATGAAAATATTCTCATTTGAATACAGGTGAAATATATACTCGCTTAAAATGGACTAAATCATAGGAAATGCTATTTCTAAATTTTTAGAAATAAATTTTAAAAAATACCCTCCTAATAAAAAAAGAAGAAACATGGGACATAGGATTATCGTTAAATATCGAAGAACGATGACTGTAAAAATAATTTAAGAACTAGTCCATTCAAGATAAAATATATTACATATAATGAAGCTCGACCATCTCTTAAAATTTTAATCTTGAATATTTTTCCTTATGGACTTTTTTTTTAAACTCTATAAATAACGAAGATTTAGACGATTTTTCACTTATAACTCCTTTCAATTGACAGATTTTAGTCTTTGTTGAATGTACGCACGCAATGGTTTAATAAAGCTTTAATATAAAATTCGTACAATTTGTTTATTTTTTATTATGGCTGTTATTACTAATATGGGATATGAATCACTACAATAGGTAATATTCTGTATGTACATACTTTTTCTTTTTAAAGTAGTTTATGAAACTCGGGTTATCTTTCTGTTCTCCTTTAGTAAATAACAAATATAAATTATATGCAATTACTTGAGCATGTATTAAATGTTTATTCAGAGAAGAATCTGATGCACGATTGTTATTTATTTTGATTTTATAAAACAAATAAACAAATTTGTGATATGAGCTGCTTGGTGGGGGAGAATTTTCGATCCTTTATTATTTATGAGTACTTTGCTAGACTAGATAAATCCATGAAAATAAATAAATAAAGGGCAGATAAATAAAATCAATTTATGTTTATAATTTGCTCAAATTTAAAATATAATTAAATATTTCATAACCTAAATGAAATTAATATGTAATATATCTCATGCATTTTATTATTGTTCTTAGTATTCCGTTAAAGATTGTCTATCGAACATATTTAATTTTTCGTTTTACCTGCTTGCGGAAATATTAAATATAGTTAAGGAAAGATAGTTTAATATGTACCTCAACTATATCTAAAAAGATAGTTAAATATGTAACAATGAGCGTAATTTTCTCCATTTGACGTCTCTTGTTTGACCATAAAAAGTATTTCTCGTATCAGTAGTTACTAAGGTACTACGTGATGGTTTGATATTTGAGATAGAACGTTATTTGACCAAGATTAAGATATCATACATAGTCTAAGCTTGTATCATTAGTACCGCAATACATTGTGAAATACACCAATATTTCTCGTATCAGTAGTTCCTAAGGCTCTACGTGATGGTTTATTATTTGAGATAGAACGTTATTTGACCAAGATTAAGATATCATACATAGTCTAAACTTGTATCATTAGTACCGCAATACATTGTGAAATACACCAATAAAAGCACATGAATCCTTATTTATTTCCTGCTCGTACTCCGTAGAAGTCTGGAACTCTTGATTTAAACAAATTATGGACAGTTTGGTAAGACTTTTCCAGCTGTTCCCCGAATTCTGGACTGTAACTAAAGGAGATTTCTTTTGTCTCAAGCCAACTTTATATAACAAGTGACAAACTATTGGTAGAGGAAATAACCTTGCGACACCCCCTTCGGCACTAACCAAAGTTCGTCAAGTTACCGCTAGAGGGGTCTGTTCATATACACAAACACACACATATTTTATAAATCTTTCTTTTAGTCCACTATTCCTCCGAGATAAATCAAAGTTTTGAAATATATATTTAGTATGTAAATCAGGTGTGGAATTAGAACATAGGGGGCCTCATTTCTAACCTAATTCTCTCTTTCCCCCCCCCCCCCTCCTCACCCTGCACCTGTAAATGTCAAAGGGCCTGTAGCGAGCTCATGGAACTTCTGATTGGTTTTCTATCCACTCCACAACAACAACGATTCTTCGAAATGTAACATCTCACAACTCCCTATATATTCTCAATTATATATATCTACTCTGTCATTAATAACAGTTCCATATCGGAAAGTAAATTATAAATATTCCGTTGTTTTGATTGAGCTTCAGACGTAGTCAATATCCAGTCGACTATCGTCATTGATGTGATGGACCTGCCATTTTGTATTAAATCTATTGAAGAACGCTGGTCCAAGTAGTCTCATATTTATGCTTCACTAACTAAATTTTAAAAGAAACAATTTTTTTTTTAGTAGATAATTTTTTCTAAATCCTCGGATCCTCTCTTACTAATGTTAGCGAAAAATACTATATCTACCAAGTGCCGAACTTTTAAACTAAATTCTAGTTTTTTGCAGGCGTTATTTTATCACATTTGTAGTTTATATATATATGTATTTTATCCTAATAATTATTTGATGTATTAAGTAATAACTAAACAAATCAATACCAACATTCTATCTTTTAATGTTTTTACTGTTTTTATTACTTAGCCTCGTCTTTAATTTAAATCGTATAGGGAGCTAGAAAAACAAAACTCTCCACCTGACAGACCCTGGATTAGCGCACAGGGTTGTTGCTGGTGCTTGCTGATTCCATGATTCAGCAATTGCAGTTTAGCTAGTACTATTTTCCGCAATAATAGTTAAATTTTTGTATGATAGTTAAATTTTTCTGCTGCGTTTCGGAGATCCCCGAGTTAGAATTTTNGTCTGGGTGTTCCCTGGCTCTTTATATATATATATATCTGAAATCGTTGCAAGATAGCGTTAGTTGTACTGAATCGACTGAAAATAAAAAATCGACGAATCAAGACTTTAAACACTTTATCGTGTATGAAGTGCAGAAGGCTCTCTACATTGTATCATCAAAAAATAAATTAAAAACCATGAAAATTCACAACTCCAATTGCAAAAACAAATCGGAACTTTATTTTTTTTTTCGTCTTCGGCTTTTCCCCATAACTACATGAAGATGTATTAATACATGTGTGTAATGAAGTCAGTTCCTTTGGATCAGCAAAAATGATGTTTATCCTTTCCTTAGGATTTAGTGGGAGAAATCACGTGCTATGCGAATCGAAGCCGTACGTTCTCAATTACCTTGTGGAACGCCGTCATTCTGGGACCAGCCAAACAGTTTAATTCAGTGGCTGAGATCACAGTTCTCACTACCTCTTTGGAGCCTGATAAAGACTTAGCTGTGGTAATGATAAGGAATTACCTGCGCAGATCGGCTCCTACCAAGGACACAAGGCGACTGTTGTCCTTTTTGCTTTTATGCAAATCAACAGGAAAAGGTCAACTCATTAGTGTTTTTTCTTATTTTTTTCTCTCGTGCCAATATACCGCTGTCAAATTGTGTCAGAGTAACTGTGTTTGTAACTGAACTCCCATTTTTTATTGTCCAAGACATTGCCATAGGATATCAATCGTTTGGTAAGGGAGTGACAAGGCATTGTGTTCTTTCAGGAAGTATGATACTTTTGCCATTAACTGTGATGGAATTATCTGTTACTGTAACAGAAGTTGTGTCGATACTAGTGCGTATTACGCACATATATATATTATCCGTAGCAGAATGCTCAGAAACTGTGAATTTTTTTCTAATACAATGATTATTAAATAAAAATTAGTGAGCAGTGCAGAGAACCTCTCTCTGGCTGTCGAGAAAAAAGCTCAAAGACACAAAACTACATTTTCAAAAACCATTATTAAATTAGTTCTTATACATATATATTGTTTAATATAAATTTTTACACATATTTTGTTACGTATTTTTTCCACATAACTCTAGGTCAATAGCTTTTAATTTAATTAAATTTTTGAATCTCCCATAGACCTTGCCACACAACTCCATTTAATTTATTAACAAACGGAACAAAATAAATATATTTAATTGAGGCATTAATGATTGATTTGTGTAAAAAAAAAAAAAAAAAAAAAAAAGTTTATTAACATAAAGAGCCTAATTAATCTATTTGACCTTTTTTCATTCATTCTTATGGGCGTGATAATATCTTTTTTTATATACGTATGTGTGTTTCAGTTCGTTGGCTTCTTATTACGCACACAAACACACATATATCAATATATACAAAATGAAACACTCGCGAATGCGATGCATATATTACATAAGAATAGGTGGGAGAATGAGTGTAGTGAACAAACAAAAAGAAAGAATTACATGGAGTATTTAAATTTTCGTAGAAACTTCTCTCGCCCTTCGTCAGAAAGGAGTAAAGAGTCACTCTCAGTCTCTCTTCACTCTTAATTGATGAAGGACGAGAAGTCTCCCCGAAAATTTTACTCATTGTAATTTTTTCTTTACTATTTTTACGCTACTCTTGCAAGATAGACTTTTAATTTTTTTTTTCTTTTTTTAAGGTGGATTCCAAGTAAAATATTGGCGAAGCTAATTAAAGAGAGCAGGAAGCCATATAATCCAATGATAGATGACTATTATTTTTACCTATGTGAATCCATAAAAGACAAAATTATAATATTTACAAAAAGGGGAAATAATAGGGGGAAAGGAATACCACCTGAGTTTTAGGTACAGGACATACAAAAAGTTAAAAGAATCCACTTAAAGCTAATCCAGGATGAAAACAACAGTAAGGAAGCAACATAATAGTGTGTATGCGAAGGCAATAAGGTATGGAGGACATGTTAGAGACATAGGATAAATTGTGATTCAAGTAAGATCATAAGGCAATTTAGGTTCAGTATAAGATAAATCAAGTAATTGAATAGTAGATTAAAAAGGACATTAGGAAGTGGAAGAAAACTAAAATTTATTATATTTGGGTGGAGGAGAAAGGATTATCGAAAGCCGAAAAACTTCATAAATTCATCCATTTTAAAAATAAAACTGACCTGCCAATGAGACTCACCAAAACATAATTAACAGTCATAGCTGCAGTAATAACAGGTCACAGGAAATTTGCCAAATAAATTGGTAGAATAGGGATTAGAGAGATTACCGTTTTGAGAAGTGTGAGGAAGAGAGAGCGCTATTTCATTTGAAGATGCTTACGGCACACCAAACTAAGACACGAAGTTATTGGGTAAGATGAAATAGTAAGAGAGAATTTCATATAAATTGAACTGGAGGCTCCGTGGTGAAATTTCCAAAATACCAGGTATTTGTAAGTAAAATGTAAGAATAGTTTCTTTTTTAATAAATAGTAATAATAGTATAACAATAGTTAGAAAAATGGAAGAGTAAACAAGATACTTTAAAATAGAACAACTATTGCATTTTGCTATATGATAAAAATAAAATAAACAGGAAAGCAATCTACAGATTATCTTTTTATAAATAATTTTCAATGAGGCAATACTTAAGATTAAATTAAAGTAGGCAAAGCTGAGAGAGAGAGAGAGAGTCTTCCTTATTAGGAAAAGAAAATCATCTATAAAGTTTCACTGCGAAATTAAATAATTACCTATAGGGACTAGAGCAAAAATTGCATAAATTGCATAAATTCAGGCTGTAGCTAATCGTGGCGTGTTTTATGATAATGCATTTATTTGAAATATGAAGATAGATTGAATAATATGGGTGCAAATTAAATCTAAGCTGAATAACTGAGTTATCATTTGATCAAAAGAATTCAATGGTAAATCCTGTGGATTATGGGATTTCAAGTCCAAATTATTAAAAAGATAGTTAATGGTGACAGGCGTCAATCATTTGGATTCATTCTTATTATAATATATTCGAATTTTTTTTCAAATTATTCAAACAAAATTGATTATCAATAATTTACCAGGTTTCCCTTTAGAATATAAAGCAATTAAAATTCATAACTTGTCGAAGCTCATGAAAAATTTCTACCGATTCAACCTGTTCTAGTATGTAAAATGCTAATGAAATTATACATTTCAGACTGATATTTAACCTACCAACTTTATCTATAATCATGGAAAAATTAATTTTTTAAAGACACGATTAGCTGATATGAGTTATGAATTTGTAATAAGTTTTTTCATCAAACCATGAAGATAGCCTTTAAAAAATCACTTTCCATAAAGAGGGGGATTAGTATATGCTCTAATAAAAACGTAAAATGCACGTTAGAACTCTGCTCTATGTATTTGTGGCTTCATCCACAAAAAGCTGGAAAAGAACGGAATTGGAGGCGAGGAAAACAAATTTCTGCTATAATATTCAACAGATTGATTGAAAATTACTGAATTAATTGTAATTAAAAGAATAAATCAAACCGCCTTTTTAATTAATTGTTTCATTTGAAATTACAAAAGAAGTCTTAGATAAATAATAAGAACAGTATTCAATTTTAAAAAAACATGTAGGTAATACAATCGTAGTAAATATATAATCTCGATTAGAATATNCAAAAAAGAGAAAGCTAGGTAAAGATTAGTTCGAATAAGTTTTCTTATGTAGATTGACATATCATACCTTCTATTATCCGTCTTCATTGGTTTCTGCAAACCATCTTCTGTTGGCTAACAGAAAATGATTTGCAGAAACCAATGAAGACGGAAAATAGAAGGTATGATAGTTCTATATTCATTGGTGGTGGAAATAACCTTTTAGATTATTTACCTAGATTGACATACATTGCTTGCATATTTGAAATCTATCAAAATAGGACAATGCTTACATAATATACATGGTTGGAGATTAGTTGGCCGTCGATATAATAATTGCGCGGGAGATATAATCAGGGTTTCAGTCAGGGTTATGGGGTTATTGATATCAGGGTATCATGGATTATTTATGATCAAAACCCCGATTATTTCATAAGGTACTTTTTATAAATTTAAATTTCTTTTAAAATAAACAAAGACTACATTAAAAAATACATTTACTTATTTATTAACAAAACTAATCCCACGAAAAGTCAAATTCAAAATTTACGTTTATGGACTATACAATACTGTACTATAAATATACAAAAATACTTTGTCCGGTAGATCGTACACTTAATTCCTCAGAAACAAATAAACTGAATGAAATTTAAGATTTATTTTATACTATTTCGAGAATTCACCTAATTTAATATTAGTCTATCAAATTTTTTGGGGGTTAATATATAATTTCTTAAAGAGAAAAATCTTTACTACGGGCAACCTGGGGTTTGTGTTGTTTAGAGAGTTAAATTGGCGTGTTCTATTACTTTGGCTCTCACTTAAAATATATGGGGTTTTTTTGGGAGGGTTAATATTCAAAATTTTTGCAGAGTTTACTGAATTTTCACTTCATTATTCTGTCGACCGCAGTAAGTAGAATAAACTCAACTGTGGCGTTTGGATCATTCGGTATTCCATCCCCTAAGCTATAGGAGTGGGGTATCACACTAACCCTCACGTAGTCTCATATCCTCCTTCACTATTTATGACTCCCTCTTCTTTTCGGCACAATTTTATGACTCAGTTTGTTTTAAAGTTTCTTATGCCTTCGTTATTTTTATGTTTCCTTAACTTCAGTTGTCTCATAGTTCAATGAGAGAATTTTTTTATTTTATTTATTCCCACTTCTTTCTCCACCTGCTTCCAGATTCCACGACTGCAAAAATATTATTATTAGATCATTTTAGTTGGGGTTCGATCAAGGTAGATCCAAAAAAATACAAATTTTAAAAAGTGTATATTTTTTTTTTTATTTACGGTAAAAAAAACTCTCCTTTTATTTTGTTATAAACATTAGTTAGATCAATGCTTTATAAGACAATTTGCCACAGACAGTTCACCGCATTGGATCGTAATTAAATTATAATATAAAATAACATTGCTAAATTAATAGTTAAAATTTTTCATTATTCCATTTTTTTAAATTCCTAAAGAATTATTACAAATATTTTAGGTTGTTTATAATAATTATGTATCTCCTTCATGATAATTACATGCTTTTAGTATAGCGATGCTGATAATGACAGGGTTAAATAAGAGTTAGTTTTGCGAATTATCTATTATCGTCACTTCAAACAAGTATGCAGTATCCCGTGTCGTATAAGTAAAAGTCAAGACCTGTTTAGTTGTTCTGAAAACATACCTCTACCGCAGTAAGGTATTAGTCTGTCCAACACCAATGGCTAGATTTCCGATTAACCATTGACTAGAGTTCGGTAATTTCTAGAATTATTTACTCCTAAAAAAAAATTTAAAAAAAAACACCCTATAACTTTACATGCCCAGGGAGGAAATACATGTTTAAAATGTATTTATTCTCGACACACGGCACAGAGAAGGCGTGTGGTCAGGTACATTTCTCTTCGCCTCATTTGTTTCCTATTCAATGGAGAATAGCACCCAATTAGGGCTGTGTGTTCCTTAAGAGCACACCAAGAATCCTTTTGGTCATTACAAACTGAAGCACAGAAAGAAAGAAAAATTTGCTGAGTACTGTGAGATTTGAACCTGCGATCTTCGCGGTTTGGGAGTCCATTACGTTAACCAACAACCAACGCAAATTAATGTAGTGATCTCTATATCTATCTATTATTCTCTCCCTCATTACAATTATTCATATTTATAAATAGTGTTTAAAACAGTCTGGGAGCATGCTTAGTAAAGTAATAATATCAAAAATAGTTTTTAATGTTCCCAGTAAATTTAGTTTTTTTTTTTAATAAGAAAAGACGTACTCGCATTCGTGTAAAGTTAGTAAATGCTTTTGCAAAATGAATAATCTATTAACTCCAAAACCTGCCCGTGAGAGATATTGGCAAATCTTTGGGCCTAAAGTTAGTTTAAATAATATGAACTAATAAATATAATTATATGAAATATGTGTTGTAATATGTAAAAAAAGGACAAATAGTGAAATATATTTTTGGAAATTTGTGTTTTATCCAATTTTTTTAAATAATACAAATCTCTAATCAACAAATGTGTTATTAGATGATTTTAGTTGGGGTTCGGTCAAGGTAGATCCAAAAAAATACAAATTTAAAAAAAGGTGTATTTTTTAAAATATTTGCCAACGTTTCGACTTACATTGTAAGCCACCCCGCAGATGTCTCCCTCGAAGGATGCCACAACGAGGTCCAGGAGATAGGCATATATATATATCATAGTATGATTGAAACGAGAAAGAATACTAAGTTTAAATAATGGTTGTCTTCAAGAAATTACATCTCTCTCGAGGTTTAGATAAACTTTAACAGATAATATCTCTCAGCCTTAAAAATAATGCTGGAGTTAGGGGTAACTTTGCCGAACTTAATTCCTGCTATAACTCAGAGGCATGTCGTTTTCTGTTGAGTATTAAACCTCCCCAGTAAATTCCGAACACTTCCCTTAAATATGCTATTTGCGCTACACATATAATATTAGATTATAATCTGAAATATGTTAATTTTACCCCCTTTAATGTGGAAAATGATTCCTCGGAGGGGGCAATTAAGAGGCTGTTTATGAGGTAATTATACTGATTTATATTGAAATTCCTAGTGTAAGCTGAGGATGGGAGCCACATAAGGCGTTTGATTTCGCTTTCTTGTTGGGCCCACCCTTGGCTACACATAATGCCCGGTTATTATCCAATAAAAGCCTGTCTCGAGAGGTTTCGACACGGACTCATCCTCAGAGCACCACCAGGATATACAAATTACCTGAGCTTTTTCTCGGGGGAGCCTCATCTCCGACATAAGGGAGGGTAGGTAATTCGAAATTAATTGGAAAAAGAGGACGGGGGAATGAGATCCCACTCAAAATGGATAATTGGAAGAACATCTTTAAAAATTTGGTTATTTATTTTTTTCCTTGTCACATAATTTTATATCTCAAGTTAAATTCCCCTGGCGTATGGAACTAGAATTGTACACTGTCCACGGGGTGTGCTTCGGTTTCTAATATAGATTTTAGCTTGTATATAAATTATTGTATCGCTAATTCTTCGTTTGAACTATTTACATTCGCATATTCCTATTCTACTTTGCAAAGGATATACCTTTTGCACTGAATTTTACAGTTAGCATATTTAACATTAATAATGGCAGAAGGAAATAAAAATCAGATGTTCTTTCTCATTTATGTAATTTATAAAAACTATAACTATAATAATGTCATTTAAAAATAATTAAATATTGAATAAAAATGGCCGGATAAACTGGATTCGGTGACATACTAGTTAAACATTATGATATATACCAGGTATGCAAGTTTAAAATGTCGTTTTAATTCCAATAGAATGCGCTCTTAGCCTATTGAAGGATTTGCTTATCTCTAAACGCTATTTTGTTTGTTA
>KZ809691.1:14228-25704 GCA_000696205.2 Oncopeltus fasciatus
ATATATATAATATACACACATATACAATCATTTATAAACACTTTATAATTTTTAATTAATATATTTCCTAATGTATTTAATTACTGTTTGAACCAAATAATGACAAACTTGTTTGCTACACTGAAGCTGGGAACGCTGAATCGGTTCATCAGCTTCAGACTTATTGAACAATTGTATAGGAACTTACAATTTCATCAAAACATCATTAGTAATGTTTCCTTTTCTTAATAAGACAGAGAATAAATACATCTTCGTCACGCAGAAACTGCGTAAAATATTCATATTTCCTTTTTTTCATTAAGTCGGATATAAATGAGATCGAACTACTGAAGTGGTCTGAAATAATTTTTTTAACTCTCACATTAAATCTTTTTCATAACTTTTTCCACAACACTGATAATATAGAATGTATCATACCTTTTATTATCCGTCTTCATTGGTTTCTACAAACTGTCTTCCAACCAATGAAGACGGATAATAGAAGGTATGATAGTTCTATATTCATTGGTAGTCATAATAACTCTCTGGAATATAGAATGTAATAGCACTTATTCGATTTCGTCTCTACATTAATCACAAACAACCAATCTAACAATTTACAATAAATATTGATTTCAGTTTGTATATTTATGTGGGGGGCCAGACTATATCTCTTATTGACATTCCTAAATATCTTCTTTTTCTAGCTATCTTTTGAATAATATTATATTATATAAATATTAAAAAATAATATTTTAACCTAATACGTTTCTCATATTTTTTTTTCGTAATGCTGATTTGAAATTTTGGTATCTCTCTAAATCTTTTTTCGAATGATTTCAACCATTAAAAAACTCATCCAATTGTGTGGAAAAATAAGCTTAAATACCTAATTTGGTTATGAAAAACTTAAAATTGCGGCGTTTAGAGCATTGACAGACACAAAAATGCATTTGTATATGTTTTTATACTTACATATATACATATATATATCCTGGGAAAGATCCTGTTTTTGTTTTTGTTTATCTAAAAGGATCCTTGGTCCTGAANTATATGTATATAAAAGTTTCTGACTAAGCAGAATAAGGAAAGATGGGAGAATGAGTGTAATCAACCCACACAAAAATAAAAAATTCAATGCAATCAATCTTGCAATATTATTTTAGAGAATTTGTGTATGTGAAAATCGAATCAAAATTACTTCATGATGGTAATATTTACCTCGCCTAATTTCGGCTGTTAATAGCCTCGGCTAACTGTTTGATTATGAACATAAATAAGACCTTGGCTTCTATGTTTTAGTATTTATGTGAACTGAAATAACATATACATATACAGTTGTGCATAACGATTCGCATATTTGGCTTGACGTATTCAGGAGAGTTGGGGATTTGAATTAGTTATCTGTTTGTAGAAATATATAGTTCTCGGCTTTCTTGAAGGAAGTCTGTTGGAGGAATAGAAGCAGAAGTCTGCCTAATGCCAGTAATATCCCAAACAATGTGTATCTCTCACATGAGTCCTCCATTAAGTCGTTCTCAACGGTAGGTTTGCCACGGCGTTCCTTGACCGCACTCCGGATCTGTGTCAGGAACCGTTCTAGAGGTCCTTCCGACACTCCAACATGTAGAGCGCTTCCCTCACTGTGCTTGTCACGTTTCAGCCGCAGAGGTTGGTGGTATGCTCTTAAGGTATGCCCTTTACTTTCGCAACTCTGTTGATAGAGAGCGTCGATTTGTGTGTATAGACATATCTGTGGACGGCTAGCGGGCTAATAGACTTTCAAAGTAAGCTTTTTATCGAAGTAACTAGCGCTATACTCCCCAGCCATAAGGATGTTACGGAACTAAGATATAATCAAGTCTTACCCTAAGAACTTCTAAATTCAATTGACAAAGAAAAAAATATTTCGTTTGGGTTTACACATTACCTTTCGAACGACAGAGAGAATTGATTAGTTTGGAAATTTTAGTAAGAGATATCCGAGCTGCATATGAAGACTATATCATTAGAATGGGCTGCCGCTTCTTTATTGGATGGTGCATGGAGATTGTAGGTATAGATGAGATGTATTAATGGACTCAGTAAAGCCCACTGTGGGACTCCTCCTAGAATTATTCTTAGTCTACTAACGTCGTCCTTGGCTCGAAATATTGTTTCAGTAGGAAATTATCAAATCTGTGCCCCAATGTTCCCTCAGGATTCTTTAATATGCAGTGTTTAACTTAATAGGTACACATCTTGAGCTATTGCTCGTGGGGATGTCTTTCTTATGAAAGTATGACTGTTAACTCCTGAAAAATTACCAAATAGTGAACTACATAATCAAGTCTTGAAGAAGCTTGATTGATATCCTTCAATTTTTTTTTTTTTTTTTTTTTCAAGATTCGGATATAAGTCTTATAGTGCGACAACACTGCAGCTTCAAGTGATTCGTTAAAAGAGCACTTAGTCGGGAAACGGCTGTTATATTGTGCAGTAAATCTATGAGTGGTATCTCAGATTCAATGTCGCTCTGGTGAGGATTCCATTGGTTCGTTGTGTGCAAAAACTTGTGTCAAACAGCTTGTAAAATTAAAAAATCAAGTTCCGTTAAAATGTTTATTTTTAAAGCCTTAGCTTAAATGTTTATATCATCAAAGAGTATTGTCTTTTATTAAAAGTTGCTTATAGAGCTTACTCGTCAAATCTTATCCTGATCCAGATTTGTATCTTATAATGACTAGATATGAACAAATTAATTCCTGCAGCCTGTAATAGTTTTAAATGTGGTGAAACAAATTTCTAAGATTCTATAAAATTTTTTCCACCAGGGGGAAAACCTACAAGCTGAATAACCTTTATTTTCAGTTTATTTGTCACTCCGAGATAGCAGAGATACAGGGAATGTCAACCGAGTGCATATCCAAGAAGTAAATGAGTAGTGTATGTCGTGACTTTAATTCCTTCACGGTTCCAGTTCATGAGTACAAGGATGTTTAGCACCGGTAATTATGGCCCACCAGATATGAGATTAACTAATAGATTAGAATGGAACAATTCCATTTCAGAAATAAGTGGCTTATTATATATAAATTTAATTTAGAGCAGAGAAACACAGACTCTATTCTGTTAGAAGGAGAAGTCTGGTAGATATGTCTGTGGCATATGATCTGACTAGTAGAATTATGTTTGACGAATATTAATTGTTACTATCCTAGTAGTTCATTTTATAACGAACTCGACAAGAGTATACCCCCCTTTTCTCGGAAGAAAAATATGTTTTCTTTGTTTTAACAGTTGCCATATAATAATCAAATGACTGACAGACGTATACAACTTGCACGACCAAACTAGAGGACACCAAACTGGGTGTGCATGAGAGCTTACCAATAATTTTAAGTTTGTAATCAATTAATGCGAGGGAATAAAAATGTTCTCTCAAACAAAAATTAAAATTAAAAGGTTCATGTAAACCTTTATATTACAACATAAATACCGAAAAGACACAATTGATAATAATAAAGATATTATATAAATGAGCAATGTCTCATTAAAAACAAAACATAACAAAATATGAACAATTAATGAGAGAGAATAGAATAAAAAATCTATCTGTCCCAGTCAGGACTCGAACCTGGATCTCCTGCTTTCCGGGCTGGTATGCTTCCATTGCACCACCGGGACGAGCTAGATAACTTATTAAACACCCACTACTGTGAGATAAAACTCAAAGTTTCTCGACATGGTCTTCTTCTTCCATGTCTTAGCTTAAACCTTTCACCCCCGATCACTCTTTATTGTAAACCATTTCTAACTGACTGCTCTGTGGGATCTGCTTTCTTATACAGGAGTGTGAAGTAGGATGAAGGAGAGCAGATCTGGAGTAATTGGGCCGGCTGAGTTAAGGTAGAGCGGGAGGAAGTGATACAGAGAGGAATAAGAAAGGTGAAAGGACTTCTTTGGTTGAGGTCCTGAACAAGCTCAGTTCCCAGGACGAATCAGGGGCAGTGAGATGTGACGTGGGATCTAGAAGCCCTACTTTTACAGACATTACTCTGCCTCAGAAGACGGCAGAAAGATGAACCCTTAGAAAGTGTATTTTTTATATATTTATGACAGTTTGTAACTAATGTGAAGGGTCAAATTTTGTCAGGAAATGTTCGTAGTCACATACGCTAGCTTAACCACTCAGTAAAATACAACTACACCTCATAAATGTATAACCCAACTATTACCAAAAATTCTAAATTAGCTATTAAAATTATTATTAGTATGTCCAGTAAAACAGAAAATTTTTCTCAAAAGTGGAATTAACCTGACGAAAAATTGCTTAAAACACTTTCATAAAGTCCAGCTACGGTAATTTTTATTAAATCGCCAAGTAGCTGAGACTCTTGCATTGAAATTATTATTACAAAAATTTTTTCAACATATTATTATTCGGTATTCTAAATACATTCAAATTCAGTTTTCACAAATCCGTAAAATTCTTTGTTTTAGGCTTTGCCAAAACTTTTACATTTATTGAATATATGTTGCAATTATTATTCCATTATCCAATTTGACGACTTAGCAATATATTCCTCAACACAATGAATCATGGTACTTGACATTTGAATCGGTGCATTAATAGCGGTGTTTATCTGGAATTCAAATTTTATCTTTAATTAATAAATGAAATATACTGATAGTCTCACAGGCTCTAGTTTCAGCATGACTTAATTTTAGTAAAAATTATTTTTGTACGTTTGAATGCAAGATAAACAGTATATTTAGAAGAAATCTGTCTTAAATTATACCAAGATTCAGTGCTCAAGAAGTATGAAGCTCTGATGAGCTCAGAAATTACAATGGTTTCAGAATGAAGAATCCTACATAAAAATAACTTTTTACCTCATTTCCACTCCTTATTATACTAACAGCAATTCAATAATCCATGTTAAAGCAAGAACGAGAAAGATTTTCATAAAATTTCTAGAAGTACGTAAAAAATACTTAAGTAACTGATTTACTTCACATTTATTTTGTGGAAGAAAGCAGTATTCAAAAAGTGCATTTTAAAAGAATTAAAAATGTACAAAATTTTTTTACTAACCTTAACTTGGCACGAAAAATTATAGCCACCAAAATCGATATATTTAAAAATAAAGATGCTAAATTCTATGTTTGATCTTTATCTAAAATTGTAGGATAAGTTAGTTAATAAGGCTTAAACCCATATTAAGATAAGAAAGAGTTTTAGTGGAATGTCAAAATTTAAACCTAATAAAACCTAATATCTCTTTTTTTATTAGAGTTGCGAAATTGCATATAGAGCATATTAGGTGAAATTGTAATTTTAAAACATTTACCTCACAATAGTTTTGATAATTACGTATATTAGGGAAGGTAATTAAGAATATTTCATCAAAGGTTGGTCGGGTTGTTTAGAAGAAAGATCATATTTTTTTTTCCTGTAAAAATAATGCAATAATAGTCATAGATTCTCAGTCTTTGTTCAAGGTGTTTCATTTTTTCCCGTTTTTCTCTTCTTTGGGCAATTATAACAAATGTAGTCTATTGCCCTTATCAAGATAGGGACTACAACATTAGAAAGATTATGTGCAATCATCTTTGAACATTTATACTCAGTGACATGCCTTTTTCTTGTTATCTTTCTCTTTTTCGCTTTTAAATCTTTTTTAATTTTATTTCTTAATAAAATATATTTAAATAGGATTTTAAATCTATACAGATGAAGGCTTGTATGACCAAATTAGTCATTAACTCTGCTTCAAGTTCAACTTTCATGATGCAAAGGAAACCTACTTAATAGTAGTAAGCTGCTCCTGCGTTCCCAACTTTATTTTATTCAAAGGCAACATTCTAAATTGTAATGGCATCTAAAATATTGCAATAAATCTTTAGCACAATCAGATTGAGAAGTGGGGGTTCGCCTGGTACAAAAGTCCAATGGGACACCCTGTCATCATTGACGTTTCATGTCAAATGGTCGAAACTGGGAGCTGATCATGAAATGTGGTTCGGGTTGGAAGCTCACATTAGAAGTGGACTGAGTTTCCTTGAGCCGATGAGCCTAATCAGATGAGGTGGCCTGGGAAAACGCCAGGAGGATGTCGGAGGGAGGAGTGTGAACCACCCAATTCTCAGGCAGTTCTCATCCTGCTATCAGCTGCTGCTGCACTCTACTTTCTCTGACACGTAACTATTAGTGAGGGGAAGTCCTGTTGTCGGGGGAGACTTTCCAGTCAATTGCTACTCCTGGAAGATCGCGAATATCAGGGACTGCTCTTACACCTAACCGAGAAAGACAAAGCTAACTCTGTCGCGTAATATTCTGTTACTTCTGCTTTTCCCCATTTGCTTTTGCAACTGTATCTTGTAACGGCCGAAGAAAGTAAAGGCCGTCAAACAACAGATCCATTAATTAAATGAATTTCCTTATTGTAGTAGCTGATGAATATTTGTATTAACCTTTCCAATCCAAAACCCTGAGAATAATTGCAAATGCACCCTATTACGTATCCAATTCCTCCCTTCTACACGATTTAAATATCCCTTTTGTACAGGATCTCATTTCTTACCGCTTCAGCCTTTTCCACAGTTAACTGCCATTCCATCCTAATCCACTAGCACAGACCTTGTCTTCCAACTCAAACCTCTACAACCCTCCCCGTCGGCTCAAACGAAGATAGCCCCTTGTCCTCCTGGGGGATTATTTGAGAGTTGTGTCATTGATCACCTTCTCTCCTCATGTGATTGTCTCTGAATGCCATTTTTACTATTCATTATAATGAAATTACAAAATGTTTTTATTTTTAACAGAATGTAATAAGTAAATTAAGATAAAAAGAAATAAAACTTTCCATCTCATGTATAAACCATATCTTTTATCAATAAATAAGTCTTGGTGAAGTTTCCTTGCTCTATACTGAGTAATGAACGTCGCAGCTGACTGTTATCTGTGGAATATTTGTTTCCGAAGTAGGTGAGAGCCCATTGCGGGGACTATGGTAATGAGAAGCCGATACACGCACTATGCAGGCAGCACAAGATTCCTCTCTCGTAGTAGTGTGTTCTGTGGCTCTTAACTCTCCCATTATTAGTAATTTCAATGAAAAGCACTCTAGGAAAAGGGAAAGAAAATTTGCAGAATTCATCCAAAGGCTCAGAAACAAGGTTGTACCCAGTTGCGAGTCCCAGATTTTAAAGAACCTCTCTAAGGTGTAAGGTCTCTTCCTTTGATATGATTCTATTGATATGTTAATTGCGGTCTTTGTCATGCAATTTCCTTTTTTACCAATATTTTAGCTCTTCCTTCTCCCTTCTCACGCTCTATAGAGGGAAGTCGTCCCTTTCAAAATCCCACCTCCACCTGAATATCGTATGTATGTGGTACAGACACTATTCAATACAAGGTTCATTTCTTCTAAGTATTGATCTATGGCTAAATCATGTGCAAAATGATACCTCAAAAAGAACGATGCAGTAATAATCTTTCACTGCTATTTTTCTTTGACAGGAGTTGCAGACGGCTACTATGAGGGCAAGGATGGTTCTGAACACGCAGTAGCTAGCCTTCTGGGTCTTTCTGGTAAGTACTATTGCCAAACTTTTGTATTATTTATTGCATGTGTATATATATAAAATTTTGAAAGTACCACATTTTAACTCCTAAGCAGGATCGGTTAGGATTTTAAAATTTTTCAAAATGATGGGACCACAGTCCTTGATTTCTTTTTCATGAAATTTGATCAAAAACCTTTGTTTATAGCTTTATAATCATATGCTATGTTTAAAGGTATTTTAGCGTTCTAGGGCGGTATTTACTATGTATATATATATATATAGAGTCATATATATCATGTAAATAATATATTTGTCTGTACGCTTTCTAATGCCCGTAGTAATTAAAATAATGAAATTAATTTTCGGTAACACGGTATTCAAGGTTCATGACGCTGCTATTGAAAAAATAATTCAACTAATCTTCCCCGATCATATTTAAGAAGTACACATATGTATTCGCCTCTATGTTCACAATATTGAAACCAAATTCGAAGCTCATTTTTGCAAACTATTGGATGAGTTGGTTGTTGGCTAAAATCCTTGCTCTAAAGCTCTATTTTTTCAATATGATAACGAATTACGTTACGAATAACGAAACAAAACCCTTAGAATAATTGCAAATGCTCCTTATTACGTATCCAATTAATCCCTTCACCACGATCTTAATATCCCTTTTGTTTAAGACTTCATTTCTTCCCGCTTCACCCTTTTCCACAGTAAACTGTCATACCATCCTAATCCACCAGCACAGACCCTGTCTTCCAACTCCAACCCCTACAACCCTCCATACGAAGATAGCCCCTAGGGCCATAATCTCTAAATAATTTGAGAGTGGTGTCATTGGTCACCTTCTCTCCTCATGTGATTGACATTGAATGTCATTTTTAATCATTGTGGAGATCAAATTACAAATTTTTGATATTTAACAGAATGTAATAGATAAATAAAAGTTTAATGATAAAAAAAACTTATGATATGTGTGATGAAATATTAGTGTAACATGATATAGCCCTGATGATGGAGTATCTATTTTAATGATGTTTTTATTTCAAATTATACTTCAAGTCCTGTAGAGGCGTCAGCGAATGACACGAAACTGGGTGTACATATCGAGGTTACGATTAAAATAAATTATTGTTTCATAATTTGACTATTCAACCCCTTCCTCAAAATAATTAACAATATAGTGACTTGAAGTGTTCAGACGAGATTTAAAATGAGACTTAAGTCCTCCTGTTATCTACCATTACCAATACCATAGCAGTAGCCGGGCTACCGGGCTCTATCAGAGAAGCTGTTTGCCACCCAATCCCCTTTCCTGAAAGCCGGCCATTCACCGGGAGGGGATTCAATTTGCCGGGGATGGGGCGTACGGGGAAGGTGGGTGAGGCGACCTTAGAACATGGCCGCTCTTAGGCCTCTCTAAGGAACGTCCCACAGTTATAGTCCTCATCTCCTACATTTAGTAGAGCGCTTCTTACTTTGTACAGATATTGCAGTATATCAGTCTATTGGATGTTACAAAAAATAATTAAAAAGATTTATCATGAAACTAAGATCTGCTGCATATACTTCAATGAAAATCGGATGAGGAGGAATGTGACCAATGACACATTCAAATTAAAAACACAGGTCTGTGTAATAAGTCATTATTTCTTAAGTTAATATTGTGATGCTGAAAATATAGAATAGGCTCTTATAAAAAAAGTAAAGGATAAGGATCTGATGGGGAACAAATTTCAAAAAATCTATCGGAATCATCTTTAAAAAAAAGGGTTGGGGCTTTTTGACACAAAGAGAAAATAATTTGTAAAAATTAATGCAACGAGACACTTTTATATGTTAATAAATATTGTAGGTGTTATACAGCTAAAATTAACTATTTGGATGGCTTGATTCGAATGATNTATATATATAATGATGTGTAATCGCTCTAATTTCATCAATTTTTAAGAAAAATAGTAAAGGATATTTCTGACTGTACTGACTAACTCTAGTAAGGAAATTAATAATTACTTAGTGTTTATCAGTGTTACGAAAGCATTTTATAGAAAATGTAGATGTCCTTTTTTGAATGTATAAACGAATTTAATAAATAAACTTTATTGATTTTAAGGAAAAAGCAAGGAGTTGAACTTAAGTACAGCAAGCTTAATTGTTTAAAAAAAAAAATATTCCTTGCATAATATTTAACAGAATATCCATATTTCAAATACATCACTTGTCATTATGGTACAAGTATAAAACTGTGCACGATTTTGACTACTATTAAAAATCATTCCTTTTTTTGACACACAAAAATAAGGAATAAATAAAAATAAACTCACAAAAAGAAACACAGACTATGTATGATACAATAAAAATCAGTCCTAAAATTAAGTAAATGTCACATTTGAAAGAGTGCTGAGTATAATAGAATAATATTATTTGTTGCGAAATTTGCAGATCCTTTAGTGTAAAAACGTGTATTTTAGATAATGTCTCCCTCCCCCCTTCTTAATCTTTAGTAGGTATCTTACTGTTGTTGTTCACGTAGGCTTCGTCGGTCGTCAGATGTATTTACCATTTCATCTTCCGGGTTGGACCGAGTCAAATTGTTCTTATTTGCCGAGCTTTCGCACATAAATAAAAAAAAGGTATCTTACTCTTTTCGGATTTTTAGGCAAAATTATTCATTTACTCTTATTTAATGTATACCTTTAATGTGACGTAGAAAAACTGTTTAAGTTTTTCGTTCCTTAGCGAAAGAAGAAAGAAAATGAAACAGAATCACATTTGATTTGAAATAATGGTGACCTCCACCTAGATTATTACAGCGGTGATACGTATTCACGTTGATGACAGCTATGCGTTTTAAATGAGTCGTTCGAGGCCAAATAGATAACATCATTTCAATGTCACTGCAGTTTTCAGCTATTGAGGAATAATGCACACTTCACCATTCATATGCACTTTACCATAATTAGGGCTTCCGAACAATTATTCATTGTCGGAAGTCCAAATTGATGCAAAAAAAAAAAAAACAATAAAATAAATGGTTTAATTTTAATACAATAAAAAATTGTATCAGAAAAGTTGGATGGTCAAAATAATAAATACATTTCGTAGAAGATAAAGAGCATTTTTAGGATTATATAAACCTTTGACTGAAGCCAATTATATAAAACTTCTATCACACAGGAAATAATTTAGAAACACTTATACATTTTTTTTTGGTGTATGTCACGGTAAAATGATGTATTTGTACTTCTCTCATGAAAAACTGTTTCCCGGATTAAAAAAAAATTTAGCATCTTCACACTATTCAAGAGATTATGATTATTTTAATAGAATTTTCGAATAATCAACGTTTCTTTTTAGGAGAACATAAAAATATTGTCTGTCCGAATTTAAGCATACATATACATATATTTATACATTTACACTCACACACACATACATATATAACTTTATTTATTTATAATAGTCAATGATACGTACTATATTATTAGCTTCACTCAAGGATCGGTAAAACCAAAGTCATTTAAAAAGAATTAAAAAACCGACATGATACCAACATAAATTGCCTAATTACCTAATATCAGTTAGGATACATCTGATAGATTCTGTAACGTTGTTTTTACGTTCTACTATATTTTCTTTTGCTCTGTTGAAGGGCTGAAACTCAGGCCGGAATTCCCATTTCAATAAAACTCATTGTAATTACAATTATGTTTTATTTGAACATAAAACCTCCGAGTAAGCCCTTTCTACATAACTAACACAATCCCTTCGTTTGCCTATGTTTCTTCCTATGTTATGTTTTCCTTCTTTGCCCTTCACCCTCTTCCACCGTCAAAACTCTTGCCTAAATGCATTTAAAATTTGCCAGTATTATTCTTCCCAAGATTTGCTCATATTTCACTCATGTATAACATTCAGTTTATTATTCTTTGTATATATATTG
>KZ809691.1:25730-37457 GCA_000696205.2 Oncopeltus fasciatus
ATATATATATAACGAATAATAAACTGTCAACGCAAACTAGCATTTTTTGACCCTGAAAAATAAATTATATTTTCCAAAACATTGGTTTAATCTACCATTTTTTTTATTTTTTATTTTTGTTTGATTATCACTCTTCCAAACTTTCAATAATATTTTGCTATCAATCTAAAGCTCTCTAGAATTAATTTCTTTGACTATTTGTGATGTACCTAGGCCTCTTTGAACTGGCGATTCAAATGTTTCTAACTTGCTCTTCCATAATCCATTGAACTCTTGAGTATCTAATAGTATTCTATCAAAGAGAAAAGAAAAAAATCTTTTATTTTCTTAAAGCACCCCAACCACAACAAAAAAGTCAAACCTCGTCTTTAAAAATTACTAATGGAGCAAGGTTTACTACGTTCCACCCCAAGGGTGAAGTTTTCTTTTACTTGACGTTTTGTAAGTCTTTATGGCAAGCTCTTTCGATAAAGATGTCAGCTACTGGTCAATCAAAACATTGTTTGCTTTAGCGTTCTGGTCAGTAGATTACATATATTTGTCAAAATACTCTTTCTTTACTTTTAGTGTAGGAACTAAACTAAAGAAATCGAATTTTCTTTAGATTTTATACAATAATTAGATATCTTTATTTTCACACATTTATTAAAAGTATTCCCCATAACTTTAACTATTCTACTGACTGATTTCATTCCGAATTTCTAACTTTTCCTTAAATCCTGGGTTTAGTTTATTCGTATAGCTGCTGCTATTTTAAATATTTTTATATTTATATTTACTTGTAATATTCATTACTATTTTCCCCTAAATGTCCTTAAAATATTTGAAAATTAACAGTTAAGTTAGTATACAACATTTCTCTTTTTATACAGCGTAAAATCCGTGTCATTACTTTCACCAGATAACTGAGGGTGAATATATCTGTAGGGTAGTAACTTGGATATTTTACCTCGGTAATCTTCTTTATTTTCTACATTTCTAGATAATAGTGCACGGCGTTCCCGCCATGGTTTTTGCGATGGCATAAAATGCGAAAGACCTTACACACGGACGCGGCCAACGACAGGGGCTCACGACAACAGTCCAATTACCCTGGAGCTTATTGTCGTCATTATGTCGTTTCGTCGAAGGAGTCTGCTGTTGGGCTGTGCGAGCCGAGGGGTCGTTCACCCCCCACCTGCTGGACGAGTTATCTTCGACCTGTCTCCAGGCACCCTCTAACGCAGTCAAGATGGTGGGTCGTCGCCTGCTCTTGCATCAATCATGAATTGCAACAGACATCTTCTTGTCCTACCTATTCGGTACCAGGTCGAAAATTTTGAATTTGTCTGTATACACTCTAGCGTTCCAATGATTCATTAAAGATATACATAAATAAAAGTACATGAATCATTTGATCTTTCTAGCCAGAGAGAGCATTGGACGAGAAATTTAAGACCCCACCAAGGAGTCCAGGAAAGAGGACTGTGGAAAGCACTGGGTTGTCGTAGTTAAATTCGTAAATATCCTTTATGCCCTGTAAACTTTTTTGTAACTCAAATAAAAGCAATGATATCAATATTTTAAATTTGTTTTCTTTTCAATTTTTTTTTTCTAAAATAATTTCAACCGAGAATTAATACAATAATAATCATAATTCGACAGTATGTAAGTAAAAGTTTGAATGACGAATTTTCTTTTTCTGTACTCAAAAAAGTATAGGGCCCCGAAATACTCGGAATTAACTTGTTAAATAGTTTTATTAATTTGAGTTTTTCTTACTACATTATAAAATTTACGTAAATTATGGTCACTATTTACACTATTTTATTATTATTTTATTTTACGTTTATTTTTTCTTAATGCTCTAAATTATAAGTTTATTTAGATTATAAATTTTGGTCTTCCTTTAAACCTACGTGTCAACTTATTTCATTTATTAAGTACCTTATCTGAAAATCATTAAAGTTTTATCATCCTTATTAATAATTTTCGAAACAAAAAGTTTGAACAAAATATGTGAAAAATGTAATTTATTAACTAATTAATGCGAGGGAATAGAATAAAAAATGTATCTGTCTCAGCCAGGACTCGAACCTGGATCTCCTGCTTTCCGGGCCAGTATGCTACCATTTGCACCACCGATACGAGCTAGATAACTTATTAAATTCCCACCAAAATAGCGAGAGCCTAATCTACGAGAAAGACGAATACATCGTCTTATGCTCGAAGGAGCTGACATAGTCTAGCTATTTATCGACTCTCGTTATTTACTTTTTACTTTTATTTATAAATATTAGTTTAGTTGTGGTGTATTATTCCAAGTAAATTTTAAATAATTAATGAGAGGTTAATATTAATGCGATATCTTGGTAAGGCTCTCGCCTTAGTGTGTTGGGAATTTAATAAGTTATCTAGCTCGTCCCTGTGGTGCAAATGGTAGCATACTGGCCCGGAAAGCAGGAGATTCAGGTTCGAGTCCTGGCTGGGACAGATAGATTTTTTATTCTATTCCCTCGCATTAATTATTTAAAATTTACGTGGGATAATACACCACAACTAAACTAATATTTGTAATTTATTAACAATTATTTTCCGTAACATTAAAAAAACAAAAAAAAGTTATATATATGTTGGACGGACTGTTTTGTTTTTTTGCTAATTTAGAATCAAAATTCAGTATATAGGCCTTGCAAATCGTAGAATAAGAGACTAATAAAAAGTATAAAACTCAAAATAATCGAAACCTCAAAGAATATTAACTTTATAATTTTTTTTTTTTTTTTTTGTGGTGTTTAATCCCACGTAACATGGGACAGTTGGATTTTTTATTCTGTTCCCTTGCATTAAAAATTGTTAAAGAATATTAACTTTTTATGGAAGCTTTAGAGAAAAGATAAGATATGCCTTTGTTTTCGATGATAAAGTTGAGTAAATATAACTTAGTATTTACTTCTAAGTAATTCATATGGCCTTTAGGAGATAAGTAAGACTTTTTTTAAAAGGTTGAAACGCCATTAAAAAAAAAAAGAAAAAAAAAGAGTCTTACTTAACTTCTAAAGACCATATGAATAACTTAGAAGGAAATACTAAGTTATATTTACTCAACTTTATCATAGAAAACAAAGGCATATTTATTCTTATAGATGAACTTTAATTCTCAAATCATCTCATATTCTTTGAGGTAAGCATTTCCACACACTATAAATGTCAGCAGCACCAAAAAGAAACATTCGGCAATTTTGACAAATTGTTGACACAAAAAGAAAAAAAGATTTCAATACAAAAAAAAATCTCACGATTACAGAAATGTTCGAAAAGGACAGTACTAATTGGCGGAAAATTTCAACAGTACCACGCCTCCAACATAGAATATGGGAACACTGTTTTTCTCTTAACAATTATTTTTTCTCTGACTGAGAGATTAGGAAACACCTCTAGTATTTTTAACGAGAAACAGTTGGAGGTTACCTTCCTGTTGAAGCGAATTTGGCTGGGTGAGAATTATTTTACAGAGAACTTCTGAGATACAGTTTCAGCTGAAATATGCGAAAACTTTATTTATGTCTGGAAGACAATTTTGATGAAGCTAAACATTTAATTTACTCATATTTCTCTCAATGTTCAATAAAAATCTTCTTATTTTGCGAAGCTCCTATGTAGGACCTGACCTAACAGCTATAAACACCCCCAATATAAGTGTATAATGACGTTTTCACATTAAAAATTTAAAATAAATATTTTATTTTTCCACATTTTTTCATATATTTCCTCAAGAAATTCAATTTATTTAGATTAATTCAAAAAAAGTTTTTTTCTTAATTACGGTTCATTTGTGGCTATTGAAAAAATAATTTTCAATAGTTCACTGATCCTACTTGAGCAAACATATGATATTTTTTATTCTACATTTATATTCTACAATATTTAAGTTTACTGTATTAATTTAAAATCCTTGAAAGAGTTCATTTTTGGTTGGAATTGGATGAGGGAAAAGGGAATTTGGAGGGAATACAAAATTTATTATAACTGTTTCGTTATTATTTGAGTTAAGAAAAAAATTATCGAAAATGTAGGTGCAAAACGTCATTAAGGAGGAAATTTACGTATGCAACTTCGATGGAAGAGTTATGTCCACACTCTTCATTCCCGGCCAGTCTAGAGCTAACTTTAGTGGTCACAAAATGGTATGTTTTTATGTACAAAATGTTATGTATTAATATAAATTCCTTAGATTATGCAGCTCTTGAGTGACACAATTTTTTTAATATTTTTTTATTATAAATTTTAAATTATAATTTAACATATTATAATAGAAAATATCTTTCTTAATATTTTTATATGCATTTTGAATGTGTAATAAACTTAAGATATTTAACGATTTAAAGAATTATATGTAACAAACAATCTTTCAATTTTAAATCTAAATTTACTTTATATATATATGTATAGACACCAGTCTCTTTTCACTCCTCACTGATGAAGGGAGAGAAATCCCCAAAAATTTTACTCCTTGTGATTTTTTCTTTTTGTGTGCACTGCACTCTCTATCCCACCTGTTCTAGATTACTTTATATCGCAGCCGCGAGTGCTTCTTTATATATATTGTTTAGTTATTCCGAATTCAACCAAAAAAATTTTAAATATTGTTAGTATGAGGCAAGAATTAACATATATCGTGGTTAGACCACTTTATAATAGAGCCCATGAAGACAAATCATATATTTTAAGATGATTTTAGTTGGGGTTCGGTCGAGGTAGATCCAAAAAAAAACACAAATTAAAAAAATTTATTTTTTTAATGAAATGAAGGATTATCTGCCCTAGGCATGGCAGGCGATGCTGTAGGCAGATAATCCTTCATTAAAAAAATAAATTTTTTTAATTTGTGTTTTTTTGGATCTACCTCGACCGAACCCCAACTAAAATCATCTTAAAATAATATCTACGGTCAACAAACTCTCATTTTGAACAAATCATATATGTGTACATCACTATACACAGTTACTATGCAGGGTATATTTCGGGTTCTAAAAATACCCAGTTCGTTGGTATACTCTGGGGGTTTCTCTCAAATCCTTGCCAGACTCCAGGCTCCGAGGTCAATCAGTGACCAGGACTTCCTGCTGGGATATCTTCGGAGAGTTGCCACACAATACGGCATTGTCCTCCGAGAGTCGGGGCGAAGGACAATGTTCCAAGAGAGCATTGGATGTTCTGCTTGGAGGGAGGAGTCGAACTTACGCCAAGGCGCATAATAAGCGGACGTTCTGATCCAACAGCCAACTTTAAATCACCATACTGTTATGGCACCCTTGAAAAAAGGCAAAATCCGAAACCTTCCACAAGTAAGTTTTCTTTATTTATAATATTTGATTTTCAACATAAAAATAGTTTAATATTTTAACTCTCTCTGTTTTTCCACTTACGTGTTTCTATTATTTAGAAAGTACATCGAAAAATAGCCTCATTATAAAACCACTGAACATTGTTCAGGGGTAAAATGAAAGTTTGAGTTTTTTATATGGGTAAAATAAGCAAGGAAGAGTGATGGTTATCAGAAATGTCAAATGTCTAAAAAAATATTGCCTATATAGTGGTCAATACATAACATAAAGTTATATTTAGTTAGGTTCACTACACAATTATTTATTTATAAACGAAAGAGCTATTTTACGATATATACAGCAATATTGAAAAATTTAGAATTGGGATTTTATCTGAACAGTAAATTTTAATTTTTGAACTAGAAGCTGCAATTAGTTTTTAGCCTAATGAAATTTAGCGTTGGGAGCAAGAAGAAAGGCAGAGTTCATTATTCAAGTTAATAAAACGAAAAGGAGTGGAGAACTACCTGAATTATTTTTTTTTTTAAATTGCTGATGTAGTGATAATTAATTTAATCTTCAAGAGGACTTTGATGGGTGAAGATATGGATAAAGGCTTGATCGACATACAGGTATTTAAAAAAGAATTCGTTTAACTCAATTTCCACATAAAATAATCTAAATAATTAACTATAACAATTATATATGCTGAGTACTTTTTGTGTATGTGCTTTCTTGAAAATTTACTATCCTTTTGTCAGTCAGAAACGTCATAAGTTTTTCTCAGAGCATTAAAAAAAAAAATTGTTCTGTCGATTCTTAAATTAGATAAGTACCTTCCTTCTCTAAATTGTTAATCTATAGTTTGCGAACAAAATGGAAATGGCATTTTGGTTATTTTTTTTTAAAACTATAGTTTAATTTCTGGGTATATGCTCTTAGGCATCGATGAATTTTAGATAAATTGGAAATTCTTCCTATATACAGATTCTACTTTCAAAATTTGCACTATTTTTGAACCTGATCCCGAATTTATTATTTAATGTCCCAGTTAACGATATTATTGTTTTGGGCAAAATCTGCGTCATTTTACTTCACGCCTAGGCGCCGATTTAGCACAAGGGAAGTTTAGCAGTGCATGTTCTGCTACAAATAGAATCCACCCAGTGTCATTGGTGTTGTTAGAAAATGAAAATGCTTCGTATCTCCCCATTCACTTTCCTCCGATGCATCTGATCGTTTTCGCTATTGGGTGCGAGCTAGCTGAACGCAAGCTGTGCAAAATGAAGTCCATGAATGGGTATCGTAGAAGAACCCTACATGATTCGATTTCTTGGAGGCCGATTTGTTACACTCCTGAAGTCCCTTTGTCAGCGTCTCTAGACTTACCCTTTGTGTCCGGCACAATGGCTGGACCTTTATGATATTTTAATTAGTTTCTCCATGGTCTCCAAGACTAATTACTAGCGGGGAAGGCCTCCATAGCCTTGAGGCATCGCTAATGACTCTGCACGAATTTCAGTTTGTCCAAGAGGGAATTTAGAGTGAATAAGTGTTACGTCTTCTTTTGTACTATGATCCCTGACCTTTAGATCATTATCCGCTTTCCATCCCACTCAATCAATTATCATTCCCCCTTCCACTCCAACCTAAAGCTGGACATGAACGTTAACAATTTCTGTACTCCTACATAATAAAAATATCGGTGGTGAATTACTCGCACAAATTTCCTTAACTATTTTTCTTTTTAGTCCGCAGCGCCAGGATTGTAAGACCCAAAGGGATCCTATGAACTACCCTGGCACCTCCTCCTTAGCTATTTACATTTACAAAAGATATCATGAAAGGCACATTGTTGAGTTTCATTTACTTTAGTTTTTCATATTCTTATTTGATATTTTGATGGTTTAACTAATTTCCCATAATTCCGTAAAGAACAATATATACATTTCATGTGCCACAGGCCACAATTTTGAAATTTAAGTCTGCCCATTATTTTTCAAGACCCACTAATATGAAAATGACAGAAACAATACAATCTTTTCTTGAGACTATACATGTTCTTTAAGTAAAATGTTCATAGTCAAATATTTTTTGGATTTTGTATACTTTGTGATGATCTCAAATTCTCGAAATTAAATTTATCGACCGATTTATTTACATTTCTTACCATAGGTATATCACCATATACCTATGGTATAATCCCTATACCATATACCTATGGTATAATAAATTATTTTTTCATTTCATAATCCACCGATCATGAAATGAAAAAATAATTGAAATATTTAAATTTTAATTAACCACGAGAATCATTAGTGCATCTTTTAAAGAATATACTCCAGAGCAAATTTATAGAAGATGTAGTCATTGCTGCCAACTGATAATCTAAAGCTGAATAATACATGATACTCATTGACGTCAATTGAGATAAAATCTTGTAATAGGTGTTGCTTTCGTATAGAGAAGACAATAATCATGTTACAAGTATGCATTACCCCCCCCCCCCTTAAACAAATTCCGTTCAAACGTAAAAATTCGGTAGGAGTAGGGGGTGGGTACTGGAATCTCTATCCTTAAAAAATTGCCAAAATATATTTCCTATGCCTAACTACTTCTTTCTTTTCTACTCACTTTCCTGCGTCCTTCTTCCACATCATCTGCATACTGGTCATGTGAAATAACATTAACAAATAATAAAACGTGACCTGTATCGCTGACCGCTTTTACTCATGTGCTGTTTCCACTTCGTAAACCTTGTAGGCCGTTCATATTCCTATACTCTTATAAAGTACACAGCTAAAAAAAACAGGGAATAAAAAGGATATTTTTTTTTAACATTCGGAAAAGTCGAAAACCCGTAGTGACTCATGAGGCTTCGACGGTCGTCAGAAGTATTTACCGTTTCTTCTTCCGGGTTGGACCGTGTCAAGTTGATAGTTGCCGAGCTTTCGCACATCATGTGATGGCTTCTTCAGGGCTGAATAGAGAATGAGAGCTGTAAAAGAGAGATAGAATATTTTTATTAACCTCTCTTTTACAGCTCTCATTCTCTATTCAGCCCTGAAGAAGCCATCACATGATGTGCGATAGCTCGGCAACTATCACCTTGACACGGTCCAACCCGAAAGAAGAAACGGTAAATAACTATAGTTGGAAATAGATGAAAAGTATGGAGTCAAATCAGATCATTTATTCAAGGGTTGCCACCAAAAAGTGTATATATATACCCGGGAGAAGTTATCAGCAATCAGACATAAATCAGGCGGTAGAGGAGAGAGACAAAGGATATTGCGTAAAGATGAGCTGAGTACTTTCTCGTTGAAGGAGTGTCGGCACAGGTACAACAGAGGTCATGGTGACCTTCCGTTCTAACTGGGAAATCTCTGTATCTTGGTGGCTACATTGATCCACCATGTAGTAACATACAGAATTAGGATTAGGATCAGGTATGACAGTCAAAGACAACAATGAAGGTGAAAGTGTTTGGTCGTAAATTTGGCATAACGTAGATATTGATGAAAAGGGAGGGACTTAACTATCCCATTTCATTTCAGCAGATTTCAGTTGTCATCGCTTGATGCGTTTTTTAAAAATTTTAAACATTTCTTCACGAATCCTACTATGAAAAACTAAAAATCTGGTCCTATAGGGTATATATATTTTTCTGTAGGTACTTCAGTCTTCAATTTTATAATAATAAAATCAATTTTGGTATTCAAGTTTCTTTGTGCTTAGAGGTATTTAAGAATTTAAACTCTAGTGTTGATCGGGCCCTCTTATTTTTATAATATTAAAAACCAATTTTGGTATTTGAGCTTTTTATTGCGAATACTTCATTTCTTCTCTCAGATATTCACATATCTATGAAATCAAATGAAAATAAGGAAAAATTTAGAGGGAGTTATAATTTATAATAGTAATATCTTCATTTTTATTTGAGTTTTGACTTGGAATTTTGAATAGATAAGGATAGACCTTTTGTCCATCAACATAACTTTCAATGTAAAAGAAGGCGATAGATGGCGACCAAATTTTGTATATAGCTTCGGCGTTAGTTGTTAGTCACTGTAGATATGAAACATCGCAAATCTTAAGCATTTGAAAAAAAAAATGAAAATCTAGATATTTAAAAACCATGTCTTCAAAAATTCTAAATATCACGTCATCTGGTGACATTTATTTTCATCTGCTGCTATTTATTTTTTCATTTTCTATCTGTTGGACATCCGACTTTAAAGAAAGAAGGGTAGCTTTGGGTTATTTTTGGGTCTAGCAATCCTGCGGGTTCAAATCCCAACTTGGGCAATTTTTCGTCGATAAGTAAAAGCTTGTCCTGAGCCAAGGATATTCAGAATGTGATGGCAACCTGTTGATAGCCTCTCCCTCCATGACCGTAAGTGGTTGAATGTGAGAGTGACACCTAAAAAAAAAATGGAAAGAAAGAAAGGATACGTTGTCTCTAAAGAAAAGAATTGCTGCCCGTGTAGTAGTTGATATTTACTGTGCATACACTTTTCAACGCAAGTGCGTTTGCTCGAGGAAATCGTTGTACTTGCTTATAAATGAGGATAAACAGTTGGAATCATCCCAGGATCCTCTGGATAAAAAACAGAATCGCTTCTTACGAGGATGGAGTACTTCATGGTCGAGATCACGGCGTACAATGCCACGAGAAGAATGAAGGCATTAACTCTAGCTGAAGAAGTCCTAGTGAAAGTACCACTTTTTCTTATATTTCCCTGCTCTACATATTCAAGGGCCTAGTTAAATTGACTGTAGATAACAAGTCTTGCTGCGTCGACTAAGCGAATTCCTCAGCATCGAACGCTATCCAGTGATTATCCGTATGTGTTTGTTCCAAATCAAGGAAACCCCTACTCATATTATTCTGATTTTACTCTTTAATGAATTTTTAAAAGCTCATTTAACATTTAAAATTTAAAATTATAGCTTTCAGATACAGTTAAAATGAAACATAGGATCCAGGTAAACCCCCTTTCCAAATTGTTAAATATCGCTGTGCAACTCCTATAAAGCAGCGTAAAAAACTGTTTGGTTCAAAATTAAAACCTTAGTTAATCTCTCATTCCTATTGGACAATTAACCCCAAATCCTTTCTTTTAGCGTCCGAAAGCCACTTGGCAAATTCTATTGAGGAAAACTGAAAACTCTTGCCTGTTGATAAGTTGACCCGCCAAGACCCACGCTTGAGATGTAAGTGAACATACACACACACACACACACACACACATAGTATATATATATTTTTGTGACATATCATTTCTCGTGTCTCGCAGGCAATAACTGAGAAATATCAAACAATTTATATAAAAAAAACCAGTTCTTTGAACAACCTAAATTTCTAAATTTCTTGGGCAAGAAATACCATTTGAAAAATAAAAAAAAGTCTTTATGAAACTAAAGTTAAAAAAAAAATTAAAATAAATTAGGATACTATCCTATTCATACTACACTATTCACAGTGTCTTAAAAGCACGCATAATTGAAAATAAAATATTACCAAAATTATAAAGACATACAATTTTTTTTTTTTTGTATTTATTGTTTATAATTTGTTATGATTTCTCAATTTTCATATCGTAATAGTTAATTTAAAATGATTTGATTAATGATTAGGAAATTAATGTGTTTTTTTTTATTTATTTCAAAAATTGTTTACTACTTGTGGCAAATGATTTATGTTTCATATTTTTATATGGGAATAAATAAATACAAGTAGAAAATTTTTTAATGCACTAAAATTCTGTAAAATAAATTCGTAATTCATAATTTACTGTATTTTTGTAAAATATTGATATAATAGTCAAATAATTTGTATATTAATCTACTTATTCAGTTTTTATAAATAGATTGGCAGTTGGCTTCATCTGACAGCATTTTTTAATACTGAATAATGTTATAAAAATAAATTTTGTTATTCATATATATTATACATGCATTCGTAGTTGTTTCATAAATTAAATTTCCAATTATTACTTAAAGGTTGACACTTGCTAGTTGATATATCAGATTCAAGTATTTACTAATCAAATATTTTTACTATATTAAAAAGGTTGTATATTAGTATTAGTTTCTGAGGAGATAATTGGAAATTAATTTTTTTCTTTATTGGAGGAAGTGTAAATTAAAATAAAGTGTGCAAAAAAGAAAAGATATGTGATATACTATAGCATATACTACAAGTAAGTAAATAAGTTACATTAGACATGTAACAGAAATGACATAGTCGTTCTTGCTCTCGTATATGGTAGTACATGCAAGCGAGGTACTCACCACATTCTGTTCGGCTGCTGACCTCAGACTGGTCCTCCTTCTGCTGCCTGATTCCTCGGCCTCTTCCAGGCTCCCCTCCATCACCTCTCCAGGCTCTCCGCACTGTCTCACCCCCCCCCCCCTC
>KZ809691.1:44704-58028 GCA_000696205.2 Oncopeltus fasciatus
ATAGTTACATATATATATATATATAATTATTTATATTGTTACTACATGACTGGTCTTTTATCATTGCGTCATTTTCTGTTGTGATTTAGACCCTGAAGAAGGAATTAAACATTTCGAAACTCTCGGCATTTTAGTCTAGTTTTTTACTCCTATGACCGACACCCACATCCCACATACTTTTTAATTTATGTATTTTAAAAATAATGAGGTTTACCCAACACTTTAAATATATAAATATATACATATATGTAATACATATTTCGTAACGCTAATAATAACGGAAATATTAAGATTAAGGTTTTTGGTTTCTCTTTAAACCCTCCCCCTCAGTTTTGGCTACTAACAAACTCACCTAATGTTTTGAAAGATAAAAGCTCTAGAACTAATTTGGTTTAATTATTTTAAATATTTTGTATTCTAGAGAGCATATAGACAAACGGGAAATGAAACACTCGCAGTTGAGATGTATATAATAAATAAGAACATGAGGAAGAAAGAGTATAGTGAACACACAAAAAGAAAAAAATTACAATGAGTAAAATTTTCGGGGGACTTCTCGCCCTTCGTCAGTGAAAAGTGACCGTTCGTCATTTATGTTCAACGCAAATAAAATGTTGGAAATCTGCTAATTCTACGTATTTCTCGTTTAACCTAATAACCTATAAATAGTCTTCAGCTCCCATTACAGTGCTGTTTGTAGGTAAGCAAATACAATGTCACTTGGAGGATTTTAACAATGTCCTACAATGACAAGACGTGATGTACATAAGAATGCTTGTTACTGTACAAGTAGCAAGCTGATTTGAGGGTTCTCGTGAACGATTAAAGAGAGTAGGACAATGGTGGCTTTGTTTTCCAATGAGAGATCTCTTATCAGGACTTTACGGTCCATCGAGACGGGGCTGGTCGGGTACAATGAGGTGGAGTCAGCTTCAACTGCTACGTCTTGGCCTCACACTCTTCTACTTCAACCTCCATGTCAGGGGGACGTGGTGTCGCCCTTAGGAGAATGTAAGTACGCATTTCACACATGCCTACAACTCTGAGCAGATCTTTTAAATTCCATATCATACTTTTAGTGGCCCGTAGACGTTATTTAGGCCACTAAAACTAGTCACGAGTTTGGTGGGACATTAGGCCGAAATAAATATTTTTCAACCAAATGGGTCTCTCTTAAGATGCTATGGTAGCTCATGGGATCTGTTCGGGTCAAACAATTCTGACGCTGCGGATTAAAATCCTCCTCAGGGCAAGTTTTTGTCTATTAAAAAAAAGCTTGTCCTGAGCCGTGATGTTTAGAATGGGGTGGCAACCTGTATATAGCCCTTCCCTCCATTGAAAGAGAGGCTAAAACACACACACACACACACAAAAAATCTCAATCTCTTCTTCCAAGATAAAACTTCAAAAATCAAATAAATAGTTATTCATAAAATTTAAATAAGATTCTTTACTTTCAATATCGCCCCATATATATTTCAATCTATCAGCTGAAAAGCAAGGCAGAATATGTACAGATGATTGTTAGTAGCTTATCGACTTCCAAAACTTCTGGAAATTATTTTGAGTGACTTTAACGCAGGGGTAGGTAAAGTAAGTTCGTCACTAGGGAAACTTCTTACATCTCTACCTAAGAGTCTACTCAGCCATGACAAACACTGCACTTTAGGAAAACCCCTGTTTCTTCTGGTGAATTGCAGTTCTTTACGGTACTCAAATGGGAAATCTATGGGCGTTTTCTCACCACTTAACTTAACAAATGGTCAGAGACAATGAGGACATTGTTATATAACACATTCATGTTGATAGATGAACAATATGGTTAGTTACCAGTCATACCAAAATCAATATAATTACTAATTATTTGCAATGTCAATAAATTTTTTTTCGTTGTTGTTAAATTTATTTTTACAAGAAAAGCTATTAAGAAATTAATAATCTTTGTTATAATTTACAATAATAGAACCTATTTGCATCAAAAAACCAAATATTTAATTTCTTTCATAGAAAAAAAAAAGCGCCTTGCCGAAACATTTTTTGCATACAAATTGTCGGAAAGACCAAGCTTTCTATCAAAGTTAGGTGATGCTTAAAAATGTCTGTCTCGGAGCTATGTTTCTTTTGTTACCCCCACCCCCCTTGAAGGAGGCCTGAAATTTAGACCGAAACGTTAGCAATAATAAAAACTTTTTTCTGTGAGAATTTGTTGGGATTGGTCAAGGTTGATCCAAAAAAATACAATTGAAAAAAAGAGTATTTTTATCATCATCAAATGTTCATTACCTATGAACATGGTCACTCGTGAGCATCTAAAGAGGACGTGTTGTCTCCTCTCGCCTTTATGATAACCCTGATGATGGCTTACTAAGGCGGCTGATATAAAAATTAAATTTTTTTAAATTGTATTTTTTTTTTCATCAACCATGACCGAATTCCAATAAATTCTCTAATAATAATCTCTGCGGTCAAAAACTCTCCATTTGAGCATACAAACTTTTTTGGATTACGAATGAGTTTTACTTTTCAAAATCCATGACCGAATCCCCGACCAATCTTTCCTCATTAACATAATGATTTTCGCCAAAGGTGGAGATACTAAAAATCCAGAAAGAACGTAAATAAACAATTAATAAAATAAAACCTAACGAATAATGCCAAGCAGGTTTTCATGAAGTAGAAAGTTGTTTGTGATCATATTTAACTTGATCTACAAACTACTTGCTTAGGAAATAAACTCCTAAAGATATCTGTTGCAGATTTGAGACAGGTCTCCAAAAAAACTAATAGACGGTATTCATGTTTAAATTTTTGATGAGAAATAATATTATTTGTGAATTTGACTGTATCCCGTTTTTAGCATTACTGAGAAGAAAATCGTGACATCGGAATAGTTACGTTCCTCTATTTAATTTGCTAAATATATAATCCTTAATTCATACAGTCTAACCTAATGTAGATCCGAGCGCCAAAATCATCAATTTTAATAATGTTCACGTAGGCTTCGACGGTCGTCAGATGTATTTACCGTTTCTTCTTCAGGGTTAGACCGTGTAAAATTGTTGTTATTTGCCGAGCTTTTGCACATCATGTGATGGCTTCTTCAGGGCTGAAAAGAGAATGAGAATTGTAAAAGAGATTTTTTTTTTAATACCATAATAATAAATACAACCTGGATTTAAAAAATATCTTTTACAACTCTCATTCTCTTTTCAGCCCTGAAGAAGCCATCACATGATGTGCGAAAGCTCGGCAAATAACAATTTGACACGGTCCAACCCGGAAGAAGAAACAGGAAATAAATCTTTAATAATTTATTTGGTACTCGGAACTATCCGTCAGATATAAGAAATTAATGAATACATTTACGCTGTTAAAGCTACGATTGGACATCAAATGATTCCGTCATGCCAAGTAGTTAAGCAGATTTCCAATAAGGAAATGAGCTATCCACGTTGCTACTTGAAGTATAGGACACCAGTAACTATTTAAAGTAATTTTATAGCACGTCGTGGGTGTCAAGGATGCTCTGTCCTCTTCCTGACAGGAGCTGTTAATAATAGGAGTTCTTCTTCGAGCTGAAGACATGTCCTCATGAGTCTGGATCCATTTCCGTGGGACCGTCATTTCCAGCAGTGAACATGGTGATTTCCCCGCCTTGGTCGTGGCCGGGTCAAGACGACGATGGCCCCGAGGGCCCTGACCCCTGAGTGGGTGACAGCAGCTCCCGCTAGCCGGGAACGGGGCGGGCCGACCCAGTCAGCCTCCGAATGGACACGCTCCTTGCCTTTCTGGGCTGGAGGGAGGAGGTGGCGAACCGAAATAGTCCCGTCCTCAAGATAACGTCTGCCGTACTATTGACTTAGCCTTTGTCAGTTTGTTTTGGTTAAATGGACTAACTTGGTGAACTGGGTTCGCCTTAAATAACCAATTATTTTCATTAAAAATACTACCAAAATTTCAGAATCTTTTTCTCCAAGAAATTAACCTATTCAGGTTGGTACTATGATGTGACTTAAATATTTTTTCGATTCACTAGTCCTACTTAAAATACAATAAACAAATGGTCATATCAAATATATCATATGTTAAATATAATTTACTAATTTTTTCCTATTCACTTTAGCGTCCGTAATATAGAAACCAAATTCAGTTATTGATCTTTAGTCTCCGAACCGCTAGAGTCTATTTTTCTTATTTTCATAGATATTTTTTAATGGCTGACGTCGGCCGAAGGGTCATTAAAGAATGTCCAAAATTTTTAATCGTAATATCTTCGTTATTATTAGTGTTTGGGAAAAAATGCCGCTAGAACATAATTAAAGTAAAGTTCAATTTTCAATATTAGACCTCAAATGTTAAGTGCAAGTAAAACAAATTTTGTGGAATAAGAGGGGGATAATCCTAGTTTATAGTAATGAAACTTAATACACGCTTAATAATTAAATATTTCAGGAGATACATAGCGAAATTGTACGTTGACTTTTAGGAATAGAAGTCACCTGAACTATATATTTTTATTTTAATTAGGAGCCTTAATTCATTAATTAATTAAAAGATGGGCTAGGTAAGTCATTGGGAAAAATCGGAGCGATGGCTAATACGGATTTTATATATATATATGAGGTGTGAAGTAGGAAGTGGCCGATCAAGGAGGCAGGCTGCCAGCGAGGTAGGGAGACCCTCAGAGGCCTAAAGAACCCGCGTCACCTCACCGCCTCATTGGCCGTAGGAAATGGCCGCTATCGGGAGCACGACATGTACGATGGTTACACAACAGAACGGCAAGGCCCCCATTAGAATGNTGGTATGTACAAGCTCTAGCATCTAAAATTATTATCAAAACATGTAGAACCATATATGGTATTTAGATTAATTTTTCAAGCCGTTGAAAGAATTCGTTAATAGGTAAATCGGTGGAGGTGGAGGAAAGGTTTAGATGAAACCAATACTTAATATAATTATTACAATTAGCGTTAAAATAAAAATAGTATTTAAAAAAAGTTTAAAATATAATTTTATAACATTCAACATAAACCAAATTAACTTTTAGGGGCTTTTAATTCCAAAAATTTGAACGAATTAATTTTGGGTTTAAATCATATGAGGAGCGGGGGGATTTAGAGAATGATGAAAATTTATCATATTGATATCTTCGTTTTTAGGAAAGTTTTTTTGAACATATTAGGTGAAAATCTAGTTTCCTAAAGTTTATGTTCTATAAAAATTTACATTTGGGTAGAAAGATAGTTACGAAAATAAATATTCAATTCTTTCCCGCCCAGTAAAGAATCAGCTTTCAAGATCTTTCATGCCCATTCGTCTCTGAGGCTTATAATATATAATTCGTCACTTGTTCTTATTTATTCCCCATCATAATCAAAATGTCTTTTAGTGACGGAATCATCTTTAAAATTATTATTATCTTTAGTAAGTTTTCATATTACACATCTTATGGCCAAATATTTAATTATTTTATTTTAAAATATGATTTTTCTTTTATTTTTAGGATGTGAAGCGATGAAACCAAAAAGCCTTAAACTTCCGAATACACTGCAAGTTCGAGTGGTGTATATAACGGGACAGCTAAGCCTGGAAGTGACGAAGACCACCACTGGGAAGGAGTTGTTTACTCTAGTGTGCAGTTGTCTCGGTGTCAAAGAGTTCTGGTACTTCGGACTCCAGTATGAGAAGGATAAGGGACGAGTCTGCTGGCTACGTCCAGGAAAGAGGGTCAGTGACATCCTTGGTAAGACCTCCCTTCCTCTATACTTCCTCGTCAAATACTACCCTCAAGACGTGGCCAAAGTGGAGGACGACTCCTCACTGCACTTCATCTACAGCCAGTGCAAGAAGGAGATAGTGAACGGGGCTGTCTTTTGCCCTCCCGAGACAAGCATCCTCCTGGCGTCCTACGCACTGCAGTCGGAGCTCGGCGACTGGGCCCACGTGAACCACAGTACGCTCGAGACATCTGCCCACATCCCGAAGCGAGTGCTCGAACAGTACTCCGTCTCCAGTTGGGCGGAGAGCCTCAAAGACTGGCACAAGGACCACGAGGGCCTCACACCGAGGGAGTCCCAGGCCGAGTACCTCCGAGTGGCCCAGTACCTACCCACTTACGGCGTCAGCTTCTTCCAGGCCAAGAGCGTCGGGAAAGACATCTGGGTAGGTGTACAGCCGAGGGGGATCAACATCTACGAAGACTCCATCTTCCTCGCCCCTAAAACAGTTCTCAAATGGGTCTTCATCAGGATGGTTCATTACAGCTGCAAAAAATTCATAATTCGACCAGTTCTAGAGACTTTGCCTCAGTACGTTTTTCAAATGAAAAAACAACGGTCGACAAAACAACTCTTTGAGCTCGCAGTTGGCTATCATCATCTCCACGTCAGTAGTAAACTACTTCACACCATTTCCATCAGGAGTGACACCCTGGACAAGGAAGAGAAATTCAAAGAAATGACAGAGGAGTACCATACCAACGAAGTGAAGAAGCCACCACAGAATGTCAAATCTCGCCCTACAAAAAGTATAAAACCTGTCGTAAAAAAACACAGCTGTATATATAAGAAGCTGCCTACACTAAAAGAGGAATAAAATATTTGATTAGTTTGAAAACTTACTGAGCATTTCTATTACTAATAATGTAACGTTCATTTGCCACAAATATTAAACTAAAGCTTTTACAATTTAATAAAAGTAAAGCCTTTCATAAGTCATTCTTATATTTAAAAAAAAGTCTAAAATAAATGTAGTATAATTGTAAAATAAATATATGTAACTATATGTATGTAAAATGAATAAAAAATGTATGTAAGTACTCCAACTTCTAATTTTTAATAAATTAATGTTATATTTTAGAGTAAACCTTTTTAAACCCCACTAAATAAACATCTGGAATGAATTAATTACTGACTTTTCTTAACTTAGTCTGGTACTATCAAGTTTTACCAATGATAATAGGGCCATTTTGGAAATTCGTTCAATCTTAAATAAAAATATGTAAATTTAGTTTACTTTTCACTACAGAACTTTATCATAATCATCAGGGGTTGTAAAGAACTACTTGTCAGAGTGTTCTGGTTCACCTCCATGCCAATAATGGTTCACCAATCGGGTGGTTTGTACTATTTCCTGATCAAAACACTTCCATATGCCTCTCACCATACGTTGTCTAACGCTCTTTATGACTTATTCTTTCTTTTATTAGGATAATTATGAAAATGGAGAAGAAATAATTTAGGAAATATTGATATGGAAAATATGTATGTCATCCAAGGACTCTCCATCTGTTCAGGTATGTAATTCTTTTATACATTGTTTACTTCAATTATTATGTCAATTTAAAAGTTCATAAATGTTATTGATTACATTAAAACATTTTATTGAATATCATTGAAGTAATGACACTATTAAAATAATACAAAATTTACCTTGTTTTAAATTTTACCGACCTTACAAAATGCCGGATTAAAAAAGAAAGATTTTAATAAAATTTGGTGAGTTTTTTTTTTCAAATAAATCAATAAAATTCTATAAAGTTACTTAAATTTTTGTTAACTTTAATATTATATTTTCCTGTTATAAAAATTCCAAACTAAATCATTATTTTAAAAATGAATTATAACAGAATTATAAATATTATGTTATGAATATGCTTGTGGAATTATTAAATTGACTTACATAATTCAATGTAGATATTATTCCAAGTATTTTTACATAAGTATATACGAATTAATTTTATAATGAGTCCATTATTTACAAACAATTATCATGTATATTCTCCTAATTTACTTTTTCTTAAGAAATTTGAAGACAAAAATTTGTTTCACTTTTACTTGTATCATAACCACTAGGCTTGTCGACTGGACCGATATTCTTCAAGCTAGCTCAGTTTAATAATACAAATAAGATTGTTTATTTGTGTTTATATACTTCCTAATAGATTAATAATAAATATGAATGATTGTTGGGAATTTGGTCATGGTAGTTGAACAATTAAAAACTGATTTGTAACCAAAATAGTTTTTTATCTTAGCCAACATTTCGGCCTGAATTTCAGGCCTTCATAGAACTTGACGGTCAGCAATTCATTTCCTTATTATTAACAAATAATTTTAATTTTTGGCCTACTACTTAAACCTTAAGTTTTCTAATATATTTCATAGTCAATGGTCGTCTTTGGGGATTCCTACAAATTGACCACTACAAAAACAGAATCTATTACTGCAGGAATCTATTATTAACATTTGAAATATAGAATATGAACCATGACAGAATTTTTCAAATAATTTCAACGTATGCCCGATCCAACTCACTTTCCGTTCTTGGATCTCCTTACATATTAGATGCTGTCTGGATATACTCCATAATGCTTAGTTTAGAACTTTATCCTGCCAACTTTACATCTGAATGCGTCTGAGGCAGGATTTACAAATAGTAGAGAGTTCCATGAAAATGTCATCAGCGCTCCACATTTGTATAATTATGCTCTTTCCTTGTTTCACAGCTGTGAAAAATAACAGACCTTACGCACTTACTAAATTGTATACAGTCCACGTTTCTTTTTCTTCATCTCTTCACTTAAGCCGCCAGTTGAACACTCACTTGAAGGATTTCCTGTACAAGTGTATTCAGGAGCCTAATTTCAGTCGGCTTGTGAAGCCTTGGTTCGGAATCCTTCTTGTCGTCCTATGGCTTTGATCTTCATCAGCTATGCCTTAGAATCTGACAATCAAAGACTCAGACATATATCAATATATGAAGAATCGGATATGATTAGCAAATTCAAGATCTTTCAGTCCCTTTTTCGGGTCACATTCGGGATTTCCCCCCCCCCCCCCACTCAGAATTGACCGCATTAGAAAGGTGGACGAGAGGATAAGACACTTCTTTGTATGACTCCTCTGTCCACTGTTAACACCTTCCATATCAAAACATCTTACAGGATTCTGCACATGAACCCATTACAATGGCTATCAATATTTTTTATAATTTTATTCAGTACAATTACAGGGTTGTTGCTCAAATAAATTCATGCTCGAATAGAACTCTTCCACTGTGCGTTCTATTATTATACGAAAGTTATAGATGAAGTAACGAAGCTTCTGTGTTTTCGGAAACCTACATGAGCTTCAAAGAAAGTATATATATATATAATTTCTGTCACAAGTGAGTATACAAAACTAATCAAATTAATACACAGCGGAAATGTTTATTACAAATAAATATGCAATGACTCATTATAACCTGAATTACTCTACTAAATGTAACAGTTATTTGTAATTAGAAGTTTTCCACATGTTATTTGCTGATACAAATGTCAAATTTTATGCCATCAAAATCAAAAGATGAAAGGATATAAAAACTAATGGAGTTAAAAATGTAAGTAAACTTATATTGTCTTTTTCTCTTATTTAACTTATATAAAGAAATTGAAATAAAAATAAATATCCAAATTCAGTCCCTTAACCATTGTTGGAATAGAATAATGATATGACAGTACTTGCCTGATTATTATTATAAGCGACAAGCGGTTAGGACTATGTTTTATAGTTCTATTCATAATATTTACCTTTTCTGATTAATAAAAACAGAGATATTCTTTTGCTCAGAATTTTTACTTGTCGAGTAGTTGGGCATAAGGAAGTGAGGTTAGACGTCAAGTATTCGATGCAACATTTCGGTAAAATTTCGGTACCCTACGGTAACGCTACAGTAGCAGGTGTCTGAACTGAATGTCAAAGAGAAACGTATCCAGAAAGTTATATCAATTTACAAGATTTCAAAAATTATTATAACTAAATTGCTCTTCTCCATTTTGCTTTTATTTTAAAATATTTTATTAATCTTAAAAGCGAAGTCAGAGAACGCTGACATCTGAAGTATAACCTACCGCACCTTTACATAAACGTCAGTCAACCTGGCTCGGAAATACACTTATAGAGAAGAGAATATATTCTAGTGAGAATTGATTTCTTTAAGATTAATATAGTAAAAAAAAATATAAACCTTTGACTGTTTTATTCGTGGATAGTTCCAGTAAATTCTTCCAGTGGTACTATTTCTTCTCCCGATGAAGCTTTTAGATAGGCCGTTGAACGTCTCCATTCCTAGGATGGAGTCCTCGGCCAATTCCCTTCCAATCTGTTGGCTCGTTGGCCAGTATTATCTAATGGCATACAAATCAGTGTAATACTGTCATTATTATTCACATTAATAGAATATCATAACCTATTAATGAGAGGGAATAATATAAAAAAATCTATGTGTCCCAGCCAGGACTCGAACCTAGATCTCCTGCTTGCCGGGCCGGAATGTTTCCATTACATTTTTTTTTTTTCCATTACACTACCGGGACGAGCTAGATAACTTATTAAATTCCCACCACACTAGCGAGAGCCTAATAATAAGTTATCTAGCTCGTACCGGCAAGCAGGAAATCCAGGTTCGAGTCCTGGCTGGGACAGATAGATTATTTTATTCTATTCACTCTCATTAATTATTTAAAATTTACGTGGGATAATAAACCAAAAATAAATTAATATTTAGAATAGCATAACCTTTCAACTAAATTTTTTTGGATAAACATTTGGCTTTTAAATTTACTTAATATCTTTGTGTTCCCAATATTGTCTTGAATAAATCCACCGATATATTCATATGCATTTAAGTTTTTTACTTGCCTAAAATTGAGTTCCAAGTGAAATTTTTCCCTCTCTGTCATCCTAAAGCCAGGCTAATAGTAATTATTTACAGCTTCAGCTTCAATAATTTTTTTTATTCATTAGTTTTTCACAATCTTGGCTTTTAGGTGAAATGTAAAGAAAGATTAAAATTTTATTCAGCCTAAAAAAAAAAAAGGAAATGGCGTGCTCTTCTGAAGACAGCTACGGAGATCAAATAACCCTCAAAAGAGAGTTGAAGAAAAAACGCCTGAAAAAAAATGAGAAGTACACAGAGTTGCATGCATATAATCCGAGTGACTATTGTTTTGATTGTGTTACAAGTGCAGGTACTTAGTTTTAAATAACCACTTAATTTGAAAATGAAATAACAGTTATTTGTTAACTCAATATATAACATTTAAATTATAATATAAGAAATAAATAATATAATATATGTAACATTTTTCAAGGAAGAAAATGTGAAAATTGTGAGCTCTTCAAGCCGATTTTGAGCGTTTCGAGTTTAATGTCATTCCAAGAAGGACCAAAGAAGAAAAGGATGAAGTAAACAAATGATTTATTTTAATAATTAATTAGATGAATGTTTTCTAAAATTTAACATAACTTTCCACTTATGATGGGAAATCAGGAGTTTCTGCCCTCAATATTCACATAAGTTAAATTCATCTAAACATAAAAATTTGTCAGTTATCGGAGTATTGGGGCTCCAACTTAACTGACGGGGTCCTTCGAGACTTGTAAGTCAGTAGTTGTGCATTTGAATCCTGCCCTGAGCATCCTTTAAACGAGAAATAAAAGCTTGCATAGTGCCATGGGTGTTAGAATAGAGAGGCAAACAGTAGAAATCCTATATCTCTACCTGTGTTTGCGTTGGATGTAGAAAAAAATTGAATAATTATGTCTCTCTATATGCTTTATCAGCATCACTCAACCAAATTCACTCCTTTCATTTTAGTGGAAAAATCACTAACAACATACCACACATGGGCGCTATATCATTTATTTATAATCCTTTTAGTACAAAGTTAGATTATTTCATTATCAAATACACGTGATTTTATGAACTTATTAAATCCACATTTTGTTTTTAAAACAATTTTTTTTTTTTTTTCAATGCTTGGTTCTCTCCAAAAACTACACTGATGACTTGGATTCAAGGTTTTTGAAGTCTTCATGCTTTCACTATTTGTTTCAGGCTACAAAAAGAGAACTTTGTAAGTTCTATTGACAATAGTTTAGTTAAACCATACAAATATGTATATATATATATATTTCTTGTCGTCCTATGGCTTTGATCNTATATATATATATATGCAATAAAAATAAAATTCTCCTATTTGTATCCTCTATACCCTTAGGCTGTACCTTTGAGCCTCATCACTATATCCCCCCTCACTCACGCAAATTTTTTCTCCTCCTCTACGTCGGAAGGATGGCTTACGACGTAAGCCAAAACGTCGGAAAATTTAAAAAAGGAAAAGAAAAGCTTCTTGTTTTTTTTTTAACCACAGATAAAATGGACCAAACCCCAATTACCTCTTAAGCCGTATTATGATGTGATAACATGACTTGATACAAGGGTCATATTTAAAAAAAAATGAGATTCTAAGTACAGAAAAGCAAACGGAGGAAAATAGGAATTAAAATAAATTTAGAATATCTTCAGAACTTAAGGTTTATTGAGAAAAATTAACAAGCACTTATTGTCAAAATGCATAATTATCTTTCACATGATACTTTTATATCTAAATGAAAATATTTGCATTAAAGAATTTAATAAATTATAATAATTATTAAATTGTGAGGAAAATTCTGGAATAATTATAATAAGAGGTTGTAAAGTAAGAATAAGTGAAGAATAAGTTTTTTCTAAGGATTTTAGTGTCCCTAATTTGATCCAATTATGAAATTCCTAAGGCACAAAATTTAACTTTATATAGGAAAAATTATATAACTGTTGATGAAAATAACTACTTTGTTAATGGGAGACCTTGTCGGACAAAGAGAGAATTCGCGGTTGTAGTTGAACTTAGAAGTTTTATTAATGACATCTGTTGCTTACCAAGTGAACTACTTTCTGGGTAATAGTCAAACTAATAACAGTAAGTGAGAGAACTCTGTCGGACAAGGAGAGAGTTTACAGTTGTGAGCTAAGTTGCCTTGTCAACGGCATCTGTTGCTTACCAAGAGAACTACTTACTGTATTCAGAGATTTTCCTGTTCTAGATGAAACATTTCTGAACACACGCCTATTCAGCTTCACTTAATTAAAAAAATTCGAATATTAAATAAATAAAATATTACCATTACTTTCTAAATTAAAATAATGATGGAAGGTGTCTTTAAATAAATTAAATTAACCACTTATATACATCCTGACAGTTCGTACTCACCACAAGAATGTATTGATTGTTTGAAACACACGATTAAATCTTGCCCATGTCCCAAACACAATAAATTAATTGAACATAATCAAGAAGACTGCCATTAATGTGGAAAGGAGAATGTGTGCATTACTTAAGTTCTTGAGAAAATTAGTTCAAGAAGAAATCAAAAACTTACATATAATAACTAAAAAAATATAAAAATATATATAAAACAAAAAAACCTGACAAAATCTGAAGTATAACCTACCG
>KZ809692.1:38234-49436 GCA_000696205.2 Oncopeltus fasciatus
ATAATAATATAAATAAATTTGCGATAAAATACTGAATCAGTATGAGAATTTGCAGTGTTTTGATACTGGTTACAAGCTGATGGTTATGCTGATGCAATAACCTGAGAGAGGAAGAAGGAGTAGAGGTCTTAATTAATAAAAGGTGTTTAATCTCCCTGGTGCAAGTTCATATATCGGGGGAAGGCAATTTCCCTAGTCACTACATTCAGGCCTAAGCCTCCGCCTTGCCGAACTCCGCCAAAGATCTACACAGTTTGTCTTGGCATAGCCCTCGGCTAATTAGGCTATGGTGCCGAAGGTAGAGGAGAGAACTTATGCGGGATCAGCGTGCTCCAGAGAGCCACATTCGGGAGGGGATCAAGACAGGGGAGGAGAGCACAAACGTGCAAAGTTATAAGGAGCTGCAAAAACTGTGTAAGAATAAACGTCTTTCATCATAGATATTAGCTAGTAAGTCCAGGGAGAGAAAGAGAGAGAGAGGGAGAGAGAGAGGGAGGGGGAGAGAAAGATATAGTGAAAGACAGAGAGAGAGAGAGAGAGAGAGAGAGAGAGAGAGAGAGAGAGAGAGAGGGGTAGAGAGGGAGAGAGAGAGAGGGGGTGGGAGAGAGGAGGGGGAGAGAGAGAAGAAAGAGAGGGGAACAGAGAGAAAGAAGAGAGAGAGAGAGAGAGAGAGAGAAGAAGCGGAAGGGAGTGGGAGAGAGGGAGGGAGAGGGAGAGAGGGAGGGAGGGAGAGAGAGATAGAGAGAGAGAGAGAAAGAGAGAGAGAAAAGAAGAGAGCGAGAGAAGAGTGAGAGGGGGAGAGAGGGAGGGAGAGAGGGTGAGAGATTGAGAAGGAGAGAGAGAGGGGGAGATTGAGAGAAAGAGAGAGAGAGAGTGAGAGAGAGAGAGATTAGATTAGTTTAGATTAGTTCTTTATTGTCATAGGATGGGTATCCTTTCTTCCTGACTGTTTCAGGCTACTTATAATTTAAACTTTTTAATCCTAATCAATTTCCAAACAAAAAAATTGAAAGAAAAAAGAACAAACAACAAAACATACAAAAAACAAAAAAAATTCAAAGTAATACAATTAAATATAGAATATATATAGAAAAAAAAAATAATAATATAAATAAATTAACAATAAATGAATATTTTATGTGTTTATCATTATATGACTACATAATTATATTTTAAATAATTGTAAAAATTATATTTCCACCCTAACGAATCCCACAATGATCACTACAAAATAAATAAAACTATTATGTGCTTGCCTAGTCGGTTGCCAGGAAATGTTTCAAGCAGACATTTCGGAAGAACGACGACCCTTTCACCTCTCACGACTACCCGAGGGAAGGTGGGCGAGGGTGGGCATATGGGAGAATGTGTGTCATTCAAGATTTAATAAAATATATCTGAATACTGAAATTAGTAAAATATCGAACGCAATAACATTTGCAAACCAAAACACACAATTATATGCAATTTAAACATAACGTATTAATTTTTTGTGTGTTCTGAAAAAATTTATATATACCTTGTACTAGGTAGAATAACATAATGACTTAAGAATTCAGGAAATGTCATTTTGTATAATATGAATAATCATAGAAAAATTCATTAGTTCCTAAAAAAATGAACATGAATGGTGAGATTTCGTTAAAGTGCAAATATATAAGCCATTTTTATTATTACTATTACTTTTGTTATGAAAAATTAATTATATGAAAAATTTGATTCTTCAACCTCTATGTAAAANTTATTTATTTTTAATTATTTATTTTACCTAATAAATTTAATCTTTTACTTATACATATAATCCGTGTACCAAGTCAGAAAACAAGTGACATTTTTCACAGTCAATACTACTGTCTTGCACTGATATTCAATACATTGAATACCAAGCATTGATATTAAATGTTGTTGCAGAGCAATCTATTTAGAAGAGTAATCAATTAGCATTCCTTCTGCCATATTTTTTTTTATGCAGTTTAATGACAAAAGACTTAAGAACATTTATACTAAGTTTAATATAGAATTTAGGAAACTTTATGCTCTGTCACACCAGATGAGAAATTAGGCTATTTATTTGCATTTAGTCGTTATTTTGAAGTTTATTAAACAAATACTACGTGCGAACAAATTCCTAAAGATACTTTATTTGATATAGAAGATCTATAAAAGAAATAAAAAGTAATGCAGTTTTTGACAGAAGATTATACTTTCTTCAATTTCAGAATGTGATAAAATGGAAAAAGATGAAAAAGCAATGGACCAAGCTTCGATCCTTACGGTACTCCATAAATGACTATAATACGTTTCATTAGATTCACTTGTCATCGTTTTTGTTTTATTTCTTGATAATGACTATTATAGTTAGAATATGTATTATTATAATAAACAAGAAAAACGAAAGTCATTTTATTTATTAAATGTAAAAAAAAAAAAAAAAAAAAAAACTTTTTTCATTGAGGAGGACGAGTACGGCATTAAAAGCAGATTTTTGGAACCTAATATTCCGATCGAGTCATATCAATTGTAGATTATCGAATCCCCCTCTGTATATTAAAAAAAAAATTAAATTATTCAAATCTCCTCTCCGTTCCAGTTCACTTTCTTTCAGACTTCAAGCTGGCCGAAATCTTGGCCATTTGCATTCGAAGAAAGCTCTTCTTATTAATTCCTCTTTTCCCTCCATCCCTTTCGGTTTTATTCGTTTATTGAGGGCCGAATGGTTTTACTCAAAACGGCCCCCACACAGCCGAATATATTTCAAGTGGGGAGTAAAATGAATTTTAGCTAATGCCAGAGAAAGGGGTAGGTAGAGCAGGGTGGGAAGAGAAATGTCCCCCTTTCTTTTTTTTATTTATTTTTTTTTTCCTCCTCCCAAGGAAACGTTTTTCTGAATTATTGTTAGACGTTCCGACCGCTGAACTTTTCAATTTATCACTCTATTTTTCTCTATTGTCGTGGTTTCTTCTGGCTCAACTCCAGAGGCCTCTGTTGACTTCATTATAATAGTGTTATATTTAAGGGGGTAAAAGGATTCGTATTTAGACGGCCGAATATCTGCATGTTATCCAAAGAATTACTTTTTTGACGGATATTTTTCAAGTTCCTTTTGAGGAAGTTGGACATAATGATAAAGAAACATATTTCTGTGCATGTTTATAGGTAGAATGTAAGAACTGTAGTGGTTATCAAATACAACTTGCCAGCAATAACGACCGTGGCTTTGTTTCCTGTTTATATAAATGTTTTTCCCCAAGGTTTACTATTGTTAACGCATAAGAATTATGTTAAGGCTTTTTTACATTATCTCCCAAGGAGCCATTTTTCAATGAAGAAGCTTGCTCTTGAATAGACTTAAGCCCAAAGCGCTAGGTGATGTTAAAACTAGCCTACGACCACCGGCTGTGACAGAAGGAATGAGTAGAGGGTATCGCTCTCTACGAGACTCTAAAGTTTATCCCAAGTATTGAAACAGGACAATTAATTCTCTTACGGGATAAGATCTTCCAGTCTACCTACTGGTAAAGACATAAGCATGTTTCTTACATGAGCCTTAACTTAAAATGTAGGCAGACCAGGCCGACAGAATAATCGGCAAACGCATCACTCTTATCAGTATCTGTCACACTAAGATAAGGTAACGTTCCAGAAATGCAATCGATAAAATCTATCGAATTCAAGTTAGATGCAACAATGTATGCCGACTTTCCGTGGTAGAAATTTTAATTTCAGAGTATTTCAGGTTATTTAAAATTGATAATTACATTTCTTCTAATTACATAATAAATGTTAAATAAATATTCTTTGTCCCTTAATGATGTCCGTCACGCAGGAGCTGTTTCATTAAAGATGGATAAAAATGAGGAAATTTAATTTACAAATTGGATAGTGAGTGTAAAAGGTATGTCCAATAAAGTTAGCTCTAGACTGGCCGGGAAGGAAGATTGGGGGAAGCGCATGGTTTCGTATATTGTTTCATTTAACATGATCACCATAGATTTTATGCTTGCATTTGGATTATTTCTGGAACGTTGCCTTATCTTAGTGTGACACGTACTGATAACAGCGATGCGTTTTGCCAGTTATCCTGTCGGCATGGTCTGCCTACATTTTTTTTTTTTTTTTTTGTTCTTTTGATACTAGTAAAATTGTAGAATGGTCTCCGAGCCGATGACCTCTGCGCAGGGCGTGCGATAAGGACGAGACGACGCTCGTAAATCTGATAGTACAAGTGCGTTGCGATAGAGCGCTCTGCTATCTTGATGTGTTATCATGGCGGCCTGTTCTCTTTCGGGAACCGCCCGCTAGATGTCGCCGTTTTTTTTTCTCTTGCATCTGCACGCTGCACTTACAAATAATTACCAAGCGCTGTAAATGTGCAGAAGGGGAGGAAAGGAAAGATAACATTTATTTTTAAACTCTATTTTGAGTTGGCTGTAGGAAACAGCTTTTATTTTTATTCTGAAGTTGTATGATTCTATGAATGTTAACATTTAAAAAAAAAATGTCCCTCCCAGAGTATCTTTCAAATGTAATTTAGTTATTTTCATTAATCCCCTGTCAATAATTCTAAACTGCATGATCTATAAATCTTATGTAAATAACAAGTAATTAATAGATAGGGATAAAAATGAAAAGTCAGAGGATCTTACTAGAATCCTGTGAAAAAAATAAAATTTATGAACAGTTGGGTACCATCTAAGGAATATCAATCGGGAATGACTCCTTCACTTTTTCACCCAATATCAGAAAAAAATTATTTATTTTCCAATTTGCAATGGAAAGACTAAATACCATACGTGGTTTATATATTTTTTGAATTAAGATTTCCATTTTAAATACTTAAAAAAATAGTATTTCATGTATGATTCTTATATAATACAATACAATAAAATTTATCTCGCTTCGAAAATTTCAAAAGTTGAACCATTAAAAATTTCTAATCAAATTTCGGGTAACAGATAAACCCTTTCTACTGTTAAACAAATTTAAAAAATACTACTGTCATTAAGTTATGCTTTAAATGAGTGATTTAGATATGCTCTCGCATCTTTTGATATGATGTAAGTAAATGACAATACATATCTTTATTATAACATTTAAATTTATCTTTTTGAATTCCATTATAATAAATTGAATTTCTTAGCCACTATATTAAGCATGCAATTTATAAACAAACTAGATTTGCAGGTATACCTTTTCTGAAAATAATGTTAATCTCTAAAGGGTTATTATAACTACCAATGAATATAAAACTATCATACCTTCTATTATCCGTTTTCATTGGTTTCAGACCAACAAAAGAAGATGGTTTGCAGAAACCAATGAAGACGGATAATAAAAGGTATGATATTAATCTCTTTTGATATTAATACACACTCAGAAAGCCTATAATGATTTTTTTTTGTAAGGAGAACTAGTATTAAAATGCAGGGAATTAAAGAATAAAAAAGTGCAAATACATTTATGTGAAAAGGGCATATTCTGATATTTTTATTCTGTTCCCTTGCACTAAAAATTGTTATGTACTTTGAGTTCTGGACCCAAGAAGATAATTTCATTCAGTAAACTGATATTTTTTTTATTTTTATAAATCTAATAATGTTCTAAATTCATCTCATTTCCGATTAAGTAATCTAAAAAAAATAACATCGTCTATATATATATTTCAACAAATTAATGATGAAATAAAAATGTGAATGAAAAAAATTGTGTATCCAACTGTATTACTTTTCAGCTTTGATGTTTTCAAATGTTCAAATTCACTAAAAAGTTGTTAAGCAACTTGTGAACCTCATTTAGAAAATTTTAAATTTCAATGATTTCTGTCATTTTATCTGAGATTTATGTCTGCTTTTAAAAACTTTTCTTTTTTTTAAGGACTTTTATAAAAGAATTTTAGGGATTTCCCAAATTTTTTTTTTAATGAAGTATTTTTTCAGACCGAACAAGCGATTTAGAGCACTCTCCTTAGGAAAAATAGTAGCACTTTCTTCGACTAGTATATCTACTGCTCTGACTAACATTGAAATATTCCCACCGGCGGGAATCAATCATTCCTTTTTGTATGGATCCTCGAACCATTCAGAAAATGTTTCTTGGGGAAAGTTCATCACAAAACGGAGCAGCACAATGCAGCAGCGGAGGGGGATCGAGAAGGTCTAAAGTGAAGGAGAAGGAGATTCGAATCCCAATCACTCAATCGGGAAGGAAAAGCCGCTGTAGATAAAGGATTGGAAGGGGAATAAGAAGAAAGAGAGAGAAAAAAAACTCGTTCGCTTCTTGGAGGGGGATAAATGGAAGGTAGTGGGTAGAGATTAGGAGTGCGAAGATTGAAAAGCTTATTCGATGAGTAGTGTTTGACTAATCTCGGTGCCTGAGTCGGTCCCAAAAGATGAACGGCCGACCCATATTTCCTTTCGATATCCTCCCCCCACCCCTGTCGAGGTATGGAAATCCAGGGGGAAAAATTACCCCCTCCTCCACAAGAGCAGAACTCGCCCCTATATCACAATCAGCTCCACTCTCTCTAACGCCCTAAACCCGCCCAAGTTAAGTGTTTCAATTTTCATTTTCAAAACGGCTTATTTATCGTAGGGCGGTGGGTGGGGGTTAGTAATTGGATATTGCTTTATTCTGGTGTTAGATTTGTTTACAAGTCATTGGCTTTTGATTTCTGAAATTAATTTCAGTCAATGGGGCGTCAATACTGATTACTCAATAAGACCAGTTTTTTTAGAAACAGAACACATTCAAACATTTAAAATATTGTTTTAGCTTGTCCTTTGTGTTTTACCAGATTTCCTGAAAGAAAATCAAGCTCTTTACATTGATATCATGACGCGACTTTAAAAAAAAATTACAACAGATCTTCACTAATCCTACATCGGAAAAGCTAAAAATACGGTCCGTTCAAATTATATATTCATATTGTTTGAAAGTAAAGGACATGAGGACCAGACCTGTACGGGAAGGGACCAACTAAAGGATGCCACCTACTTACTTAAGAAGAGGGAAGTAATTGGATTACTTAGAAATCGCTATTAGAATCTCCCAGGCCTGCCTCGGCCTTTCTCTGAAGTAATAAAGCAGCTCGCCAGTGGCTCATGAATCAGTGTTAAGTTAGTCTCCGTGTGTGCCAAATTCCGTGTCAGATGGGCCTTTGAAGTGCCTATAACAGTTATGAGTGACAATATTATCAGGTTTTTTTGAGGCCACTTTATAAATAAGCATATTTAATTTATTTTTACTTTACTGTTAATTAGCTTAAAGAAATATATATTTTCTATTTATTTATTTGTTATAATGGGCATAAGTTACGATTGTTAGCTGTAATTATTAGAAGTACTTATTTGTAATAATAAATTAACTTATATTTATATTTGTTAATTTAACTTACATCAGTTGTTATTGACCATTCGCCCTTAACAATATACCTAAATTTTAATAAATATAAACACATCCTGACTTAGCTATTATGAAATCAGGTCTAAATTTTTTCTTTGTTCAATTTCATATCATATCATTTTCCAGTAAGCAGTTAGATGAGTTCCAATGACCAAAATTCTGAAGAAAAAAATGTATATTTGATGTAATATGGCGGTCAAAGACACTTATCCTGATCGAACGACGACTACTTGTCGCCACTGGAGGAAGTAGCTGGGACAAAGACCGTTGGATGTAACCTTCTTCAGGCGATGGACACAGGATATGCGGAAGATTAGACACAGCTGTTAGTCTTGGACGCTCCGGGAGTTGGGCCTGCAGCCATGAGGTGCCCCAGAAGTCACCGTCCTTATTTATAAAGTGGTAAGATTGGCCGCGCTGATATCCGCCTCCGGGTCTGGCCATCGTCCAAGTGAGGGTTCGCTCCAGGCTGGAAAGCACTTCCTTCGTGTGCTGGAAGAGGATCGACCTGGTCCGACCTATGACACATCATCACTCCACCGTCTAGAGGACAGCCAGAGGATCCTTACATATAACATGAATTCCCTCCTTCATCCCAAGTTTTTTTTTTGCACCAATGAGATCAAAGTCATGGCGGGCCATTAGAGAGTTAACTCTACTCAGCAAAATAACATTTTACTGATAATTATTGGTTTAAACAACGTTGGATTATAAGAATTCAAAATACTATTTAACTAATACATAGCATTAGATCTTTAAAAAAAAAAATTGTTTACATCTCTTACCAACAAGGCTCAATATTTTTATCGGAGAAAAAAAAATTGAATGTCACCTGACACACATTTATACACCTATAATATCATACTGTGCAGAGTTTGATTTTGATCCTTGAAAGGATTATCAGATAAAGAAGGCATTGGAAGACTGATAACATATCAAGGATCTACCTTATGAAGAGGTAGTTGTTTCCTTTTGAGCCTTCACTAGTGTCTCATGTTCAGATACAGATAGCAGAAGATAACCTCCATTAGAGAATGCAGATGACCTTATAAGCCAGAGGTTGCATATTCGAAAACACCTTACACTCTGTGCAAGATGAGTAATGTGCACTAATTAATGAATACTTCTTTTTCTTGTTTTATTCATGCACTTTTTAAATGCTTTTTTTCTTATTTTTTACATGTTATATTATTAAATACAATGACTCGAATTCATATGACTTTTGTTTTTAACAAAACACAGTACTAAATAAAAAAAACGAAACATTTTCAGCCCATCTGTCTAAGCCTGTCAACATCTGGAGCTCTTTACTGTATCCTGTATGATCTCATCCATTTACATAATGTAAAATATATATGTGTAAAGCTAATATTTGCAAAAAACCTTAAAATATGTATAAAATATTATTAAGTACAAGCCAAAATTCCGGGGCCAAAGTGCAGCTAGGGCACTGTAATATATGTAAATAACAAACTAAAAACGCTTTAAAAAAACAAAAAAAAACTAAAGTTCTAAACTTTTGAATATTGCTAATAGGATCCATTGAAAAACTACTTATTTACCGTTACTATAAATTAAAAAAAATACTTGCGTGACTGCCTTGACAATATTGTCAGTAGAATGAAAAATTGATATTCTCGAAAAGTTTTTTAAAAAATCAAAATTTTACTTTAAATAAAAAAATTTTAAAATAACCTAGAACATTTATTTTTCAAAATATCAAACTGTGAGATTCGGATTTTTTAATACATTTTTTGCTCTTTATAACTGTGTATGTAAAATTTGGGGTCACTATGAACCCCTACTTTTGGAAGTGCGCTCTTCGCTTACTCGGACATCAATCTAAGAACAAGTCACTTATTATGAAACTAGAAGTCCTTCGCCAATTTTTATTTTCTTTTTTAGTGTTAGCCTACCTTTCAACCACTTAGGGTCATGGAGGGTAGGGCTATCTACAGGTTGCCATCCTATTCTAAACATCCAGGGCCCAGGACAAGCTGTTATTTATAGATAGAAGATTACTATTGACGGGATTCGAACCCGCAGCGTCAGTATTGCGAGAGCCGACCGGATTCTATGAGCTACCCTGGCGCCCCAATCACTACCAATATATTACTTTTACATATTTCGCTCAGATCAACCTTTAAGCTTGAAATGCATTTGAGTCGTCCAAAAATGAACACCCATATATATATACCGAACANGGGAACGTGGGTTGTCTGCACAATGTCCCCTGTTTCTAGGTCAGAACTTATTATCGCCTGATAACGATAGCTTACACTTTCCCCGTTTCCTTAATGGCCAACACTATTATTTAACAATATTATGTTTGAAAAAGAAAGGAAGGCTTAAACACAACTCAAATAGGAAACAGTTTAAAGTAGCGAATTTCTAATGAAAACAAGTAAAGACTACTCCATAGCAATACTCCATACTCCATAGCAGTAATCCATAGCAATACTCCATACTCCATAGCAGTCCATAGCAATACTCCATAGCAGTTCCATAGCAGTACTCCATACTCCATAGCAGTCCCACCATAGCAATACTCCATATCACTCCATAGCAGTCCCATAGCATAGCATACTCCATACCATAGCTCCATAGCAGTCCATAGCATAGCACCATAGCAATACTCCATAGGAATACCATAGCAGTACTCCATAGCATAGCACACCATAGCAGTACTCCATAGCAATACTCCATACTCCATAGCAGTACTCCATAACAGTCCATAGCAGTATCATAGCAATATTCCATAGCAGTACCATAGCAGTAACCATATATATATATATATATATATATACGTAAATGTGCAAATTTCTCCCCTTTCTACCCCCAGATACCCACACACTTGGAGAACAATGTAGGCCTCCCCGACGGTCGATGGACCGGGGGCTTCCGTCATCATTATGTCGGCCTCATTAATAATAATGCCCATGTAATTGTTCAGAACCCCCCCTCCCACCAGCGAGTTCCTATTTCAGCCAGCGATTAATTGTTAGTCGCTGACGGATTTGTATTCTGTCAAAACGTTTGCAGGTCCGCTTGCATTGTGCACACACCTCTAGCCTAACCGCCAGCCGGCAATTAAATAAGCCGAAGCCGGAATCGATTTTAGCCACTCGGAGTGTAATCAAACGGCTTTGATATGAATCGACCCCTAGTACAAGGGCTGCTTCATTTGCTATTGTCACAAACCTGTGTCTGCCTATTATTCCATATGTCCATCCCTATTTCAAATAAGCAATTGAATAAATAATATTATGAATAATAATAATTAATTCTATATCAATAATAATTAAATTAAGTAGTTATCGCGGAGAATGTGGGAAGTGGGTGTCAGTCACATACTTTCTGTAATTTTAAAGAAAGGAAGAAAAAGAAGATTTTAGTTGGGGTTTGGTAAAGGTAGATCTTTTTTTCAACGTTAATTTTCTTTTTTTTTCTCTCAGTCATGGAAATGTGAACTTAGGGACAGGACGTGACGTTTCGTCTTCATGATAGCCCTTAAGATGGCTTACAACGTAAGCCGAAACGTCGGCAGATAATTTTTTTTTAAATACACTTTTTTTTTTGTATTTTTTTGGATCTACCTTGACCGAACCCCAACAAAAATCATCTAATAATAATACCTACAGTCAAAAAATTCTCCATTTGAAAAAAAAAATTACAAATAGTAAAATTTTCGGGGAGACTTCTCGTCCTTCCTCAGTAAGAAAAGTAAAGAGACTCGAGTCAAGTCTCACTTCACTTCTTTTTATGTGTTCACTATACTCTTCCTCCAACTTGTTCTTATTA
>KZ809692.1:53337-67381 GCA_000696205.2 Oncopeltus fasciatus
TATATATAAAATAACAATAAAAATACTAAGAACTGTGTTTTCTATTAAATTCAAATCTTACATTAGTTTTGGGACACCCTTTGTCGTAAGATTTGAATTTAATAGAAAACATAGTTTTTAGTATTTTTATTGCTATTTTATTTATTGAATAATAAAGTACATAAGATTATTTATGGAATAAAAAATCGGGAAAATGTGTTTGTTCAGCCCGTGAAACAATTCAATAACTGCATGAGAAATTTCCAGGTCATGTACTCTCTCGTTTCGGTTATCAGAATTAGCCCCCTAGTTCGTGTCATTTTACACAATTTGATTTCTTTTTATGGGGTTGTTTGAAATCACAAGTCTACATCAACAAGCGCAAAACCACCCGTACATTAAAGGAGGAGATTCAACACTGCATCAACGAAATTCAGCCACATTTATGCGCAATGGTCATGGAAAATTTTGACAAACGAATACGAATCCGCTAAGCCGTGGAGGCCATTTGCCCCATGTGTTATTCCATAAATAACCCTATTCTATGTACTTTATGACACAATTTAAAAAAAAACAATAAAGAGACTAAACTGTGTTTTATTTTTAATTCAAATCTTGAATTTTGGAACACTCTTTATTAATAAAAACAGGTGGGATAGAGAGTGCAGTGAACACACAAAAAGGAAAAAAAATCACAAAGAGTAAAATTTTCGGGGATTTCTCGCCCTTAGTCAGTGAGGAGTGAAGAGAAATCACTCTTCACTTCTCAATGATCAAGGGCGAGAAATCTCCGAAAATTTTACTCTTGGTGATTTTTTTCCTTTTTGTGTGTTCACTGTACTCTCTATCTCATCTGCTTTTGATTACTGTATATAAAATTTAATGTATAAAATATATAAAATAGAGCGTAAACCAACCATTTCTTTACTGATTCACTAAAGAGCTCGAAAAAGGAATTAGTTTGTAGTAAATTTACTTAAGTGCATTTATTACCCATTTTCTTTGTTTTGCGAGTGAAACAGAAGAGTAGGAGAAAAAGATACGCAGGGAACGTGGGTTGTCTGCACAATGTCCCCTGTTTCTAGGTCAGAACTTATTATCGCCTGATAACGATAGCTTACACTTTCCCCGTTTCCTTAATGGCCAACACTATTATTTAACAATATTATGTTTGAAAAAGAAAGGAAGGCTTAAACACAACTCAAATAGGAAACAGTTTAAAGTAGCGAATTTCTAATGAAAACAAGTAAAGACTACTCCATAGCAATACTCCATACTCCATAGCAGTAATCCATAGCAATACTCCATACTCCATAGCAGTCCATAGCAATACTCCATAGCAGTTCCATAGCAGTACTCCATACTCCATAGCAGTCCCACCATAGCAATACTCCATATCACTCCATAGCAGTCCCATAGCATAGCATACTCCATACCATAGCTCCATAGCAGTCCATAGCATAGCACCATAGCAATACTCCATAGGAATACCATAGCAGTACTCCATAGCATAGCACACCATAGCAGTACTCCATAGCAATACTCCATACTCCATAGCAGTACTCCATAACAGTCCATAGCAGTATCATAGCAATATTCCATAGCAGTACCATAGCAGTAACCATATATATATATATATATATATATACGTAAATGTGCAAATTTCTCCCCTTTCTACCCCCAGATACCCACACACTTGGAGAACAATGTAGGCCTCCCCGACGGTCGATGGACCGGGGGCTTCCGTCATCATTATGTCGGCCTCATTAATAATAATGCCCATGTAATTGTTCAGAACCCCCCCTCCCACCAGCGAGTTCCTATTTCAGCCAGCGATTAATTGTTAGTCGCTGACGGATTTGTATTCTGTCAAAACGTTTGCAGGTCCGCTTGCATTGTGCACACACCTCTAGCCTAACCGCCAGCCGGCAATTAAATAAGCCGAAGCCGGAATCGATTTTAGCCACTCGGAGTGTAATCAAACGGCTTTGATATGAATCGACCCCTAGTACAAGGGCTGCTTCATTTGCTATTGTCACAAACCTGTGTCTGCCTATTATTCCATATGTCCATCCCTATTTCAAATAAGCAATTGAATAAATAATATTATGAATAATAATAATTAATTCTATATCAATAATAATTAAATTAAGTAGTTATCGCGGAGAATGTGGGAAGTGGGTGTCAGTCACATACTTTCTGTAATTTTAAAGAAAGGAAGAAAAAGAAGATTTTAGTTGGGGTTTGGTAAAGGTAGATCCAAAAAAAATATAAATTTAAAAAATGAATTTTTTTGGATCTACCTTGACCGAACCCCAACTAAAATTATCTAATAATAAAGTCTACGGTAATAAAAAACTCTCCTTTTGAAAGAAAAATAAATTTTATTCTGGGACATAATAAAAGTCCCCTTGAATAACAAGAAGGTTACTCAATTTTAGTAATAGTTTATTTTCCCAGTGGAAAATAATTTTTGTAATCGACCTCAAAATCAAAATTATAACTCTCCCACCTTAAATTCGATGTTTTTACTTTTTGAGACCTATTATTTTTGACAACTTTGCGCCGTCTGTTGTTTGTGTTCGGTGTTAGTCAGGCTATTTCTTACCTATCATACCTTCCATTGTCCGTCTTCATTGGTTTCTGCAAACCATCTGTTGGCGAACGCTCGCCAACAGATGGTTCTTTTGCAGAAACCAATGAAGACGGACAATGGAAGGTATGACAGTTTTATATTCATTGGTGGTAGAAATAACCATTCAGATTATTTCTCACATATATTAATTGAAATTTAACTAATTTATGTATGTATTGAATTATTATGTTTTTAAATAATGGAGTTGAGACATCAATGACCCCTGTGGTTGTTATTTCTATATAAAAAAAAATAAATAAGACATGTTGAATCCAGGAATCGAAAAATAAAACATATATGTCGACATTATGCTGTACTGGAAATTCCAGGGAAACAGTTGAATTGATTTTGATGAAATTTGGGATCTAGGAGGTTGAACTTATATGAAATATATGAGCTTGATCCTTCAACTCTGAAGTGGTTAAATTAAGGGTTGAAAGTTAAAAATGGTTCTACCAGCTAAACAATTGGACATGGGTTGGTGGAATTTTGACAAACGCATCAAGTTTTAACTATTTTATTCTCTAGTTTTCATCGTATCCCCAAAGGATTGTATGTGTTAGAGAAATAGGTAGTCTAAATCAAATGGGATTGCCATGTGTTTATTAAATTATTTTATTCACAACTAAACTATTATAGTAAAATTAAAGAATCTTAAACCAAAAAATGCAGAATTAATTTCTATGAAACGTTAAATCTTGAAAAATATAATCGTGATTTGGGTTCACTATGTAATTTAATATCTCAAAAGATTTGTGATTCCAAGATTAATACGTCTGCAAAACTTAGGCTATTTTTCTTTACCTGTCAAATTTTTATACTTACTATACCCCTTAAATANTTGTTTTTTTTTGTTTGTTTTTTTTTTTCCCAGAGAGTGCTTGGAATCGGGATGTTGCACTTGGCTTGCGCCCGATGCAAAATCCATCCTCCCACGTGTCCTCGCACTTTTGGGAATGGGATTCGTAATCCAATCGCCTATAGCAGAGGGATATTAAAAAGTAATAAAATAAATAATTTTTTAAGTCAGGACATTCTTTATTATTTCTAACTACATGCCTCTTATTAATACAAATTTGAAATTTTCCCAAAATATTGGGGACTTATATTGTGACGTCAGATTTATGAATCTCCGTTTAATCAGAGCATATTGGATTGTTGAGAGACCGATTGTTCGGTTGTTGAGAAACAATTGACATCAGAGAAAATATTGGCTTCTGTTTGAAAACACTACATACTGATTTATCAGTCACGCTTTGTGTAGACGTATATTACACCATTGAAAGCACACAAAGAACTAATTCATGTTTATTTTCTTTTTATTTATGACAGTAACCCTGACATTACGGAATTTATCCAGTACGCACCATAAATTACTGTACACAATGTACTTGTACCATTAAAATAATAATTACATTAAATAATTATTATAAGGAATACAAAATACCACTTAGCGCTTTCAACGCCAATGTGTCGACATCAGGGTTTGTAGAGGATCTAAAGTTGTACCTGGTTAAATACCACCTGGTTATTTATCACTGAGCTAGTCACCATTTCGTGGGCGTAAAAGCTAAGGTGAAATAATCACTCAATGTCTTCCTTGAAACTAGTATTATTTCCGCCATTTAACGCTTTCAACGCCAATGTGTCGACATCAGGGTTTGTAGAGGATCTAAAGTTGTACCTGGTTAAATACCACCTGGTTATTTATCACTGAGTTAGTCACCATTTCGTGGGCGTAAAAGCTAGGATGAAATAATCACTCAATGTCTTCCTTGAAACTTTTTTATTTTATTTTTTTTAAATAAATCTTTATTTATTACATTCTGTTATATAATATCTTGTAATTAGANGTTTCGGGTGTTTTTGACGTTATCGAAATTTCGATGGACGATTAAAGACAGACCGAAACAGAAAAAGACAGAAAAATTGCACTTTAACAGATTTCCTATATAGCAATCAAGCTATTTGAAAATTATCTTTTTCGATCCTGCATTTTTTTTTCATTATTATAAACGTTAATAAGATTGGAGTCCGACGACAGGGATTGGGCAAATGGATTGGGATGAAATTGGAGTTTACTATGGAAGAGTTTGAAGCGGGTGGAGATAAGGTCTTTGACAAAAGGAATATTAAAGTCGTGATGAAGGGTAGAGTTGGACACATAATATGGAGCGTTAGCAATTACTCTGAGAATTTTGGACTGAAAGGATTGTATTCGTTGGATATTGGAAGGCTTAGTCCTTGAAACTAGTATTATTTCCGCCATCTAGCGCTTCCAACGCCAATGTGTCGACATCAGGATTAGTAGAACTGCAGACCCCTTGATCATCTCCATCCAATATCAGCTCAGTTGGCTTCTGAGTTTCCTTAAGAGAGTAAAATATTACTTTGGGGTTTTCCCTCAAGCTAATTTTTTAGTTTTGTCTGTATGGCAAATTTTGTATCATTCTGAAGAGAAAACAAAAGCCCGTCACGCAGACCTATGTAAACCAAATAGATTTTCACTGCACATTGCAGATATACACAAATAAATGCAAATGACATATTGTATCTTTAAGACGGTGAGAACATTGAATAAAAGAGAATACCAATAACATGGTACTATACAGTCTGGAAAGAATAACCCTCTACTCATAAATTCTTAAATATTTTTTTAAAAATAAATTTTATAGATTNCTTATTAACGTTTATAATAATGAAAAAAATAAAGGATCGAAAAAGATAATTTTCAAATAGCTAGATTGCTATATAGGAAATTTGTTAAAATGTAATTTTTCGTTTAAGACGCTAAGGGTTGTGGTCCATCGAAATTTCGATACCGTTTTCCACAGTAGTAATAAAGTTCTTCATTCAATTATTAGAGATAACCAATATCGTCAGTTGGTTATCTGTAATTCTAGTCAATTTATTTGAAACTAAAATTATTTTTGCAGAATTTTTGTATAGAATTAAAGAGAAAAACATTAAGGACATTAGATCTTCTGTACCTACGTCCATAGATGCAGGTACAGAAGATAAATATGAAAAAAAAAAGGGTAATAAAGAAAAAATAAAACATAGATGGTAAAAATAGAAAAAATCTGACAATAAGATAAATTAATTGACTAGATGCTGCAAATGGTTNTGTATTAGAACTTTATTACTACTGTGGAAGACGCGTTTCGGGTGTTTTTGACGTTATCGAAATTTCGATGGACGATTAAAGACAGACCGAAACAGAAAAAGACAGAAAAATTGCACTTTAACAGATTTCCTATATAGCAATCAAGCTATTTGAAAATTATCTTTTTCGATCCTGCATTTTTTTTTCATTATTATAAACGTTAATAAGTAGAAAAATAATTATAAAACGTATATAATCTATAAAATTTATTTTTAAAAAATATTTAAGAATTTATGAGTCGAGGGTTATTTTTTCCAGGCTGTATAGAACCATGTTTAGTGATATTCTACCACTTTTAATACGAAAATAAAGGATGACGACACATACGGGAACAAATGAAGTTCACAGACTGTTTCATATAGAACAGACTTCAATTTACAGTATAATGACTGTGTGACAGTTACTATAGAAACCAATTACATTTTTCTCATCTAACTTCCAAAAAAGAAAATAAATAACCACTGGCCTATTTTCGCGGCGAAATCATAAATAAGTGCGAACTGTGGAAGGGAATTACTCCCGCAGCTTGTCTGACTGCTGTGACAATTGGCTCCGCCATTACAGATCGCACGTAACGAACTCGTCTGCGGAAACTTGTTGATTGTTACAAATTAATTAAAACAAACAGAAATTAATTTGTTCCGCCAGACTCGTTTATTTTATTCCTCCCCCTTTCAGCAGGGCCGTTCCCTCCAGCTCAGCAACCATGCCAGGCATTGCACTGACGGGAAAAGATCCCAACCGAGATCCGGGTCTTGGAAGGGTCTCTTCTGAGATATTTGCGAAATTTCATTCAAAGAAACAGATATCTTGGGGGCAAAAAAAAAAGTACCAATTGATTTGGATTTATAATTAGAAGGGTAAAAAGCTCCAGCGGAAAGAGTTAGGCGGGGGTAAGAAACGAGAAAAGAGATTCGAAAAGGGACATAAAGATATAATGAGTATGAATGAGAGGGAGCTGCAGAGGGGGAAGGGGTTGGGTTGAAGAAGGGTTGGAATGATGACGAATACTACCCTCTCCCCCATTCAATCCGCAAGTTTTAATTGTGACGATCACAAAGCTACATCAGTCAGTGCTGCCAACTTCGCTAATTGGTGCAGCACTAACGAGAGACGAGTGCGGTAGCGGTGGAAGCGGTTGGCCAACCTGGAGAAATGTCTTCCCCGTAAGACGACATTTCCTTAACTTTCCTGAATATAGCTTAAACACTCCCCCTTAGATGGCTTACCTACATTAGGAACGAAAGATGAAAATTATTTAAAATGAGAAAATTTTAGTAACCATGCTAAAATTGAAATTAACAATAGTTATTATTAGATTTCACGGTTTTTAACAATATTTCATGATGTTTTAACAAACATTTCTACATGTAAGTTACGTTTAATAATCACATTTTAAGCAGTGTTTTAAGATGATAATGAATAATTGTGTCTGTCTTTACTATATCCTTTATTTTTAGCTTTTTCTGTTGTATTTGTCTTCAGGAAAAATTCTCTAAAAAAAATATTTTTTTTAAAGGATTATTCCAAGCTTTGCAGAATTATATTTTTTTAAATTTAAGTTGAGGCATATCGAGAACTAAGATTTAATCTTCAGAATTCTGAAATATCGCAATGTGATTAAGTGTCTGCTTCAGATTAGGCCGTAAATCTAGAAAGCTCCTAGCTGTCGTATTAAAGGATTCTTGTGAAATTTGGAGTTATCAGTTATCAAACAATTTTTTTCTGTATTTCATTTCTGCCCCAGTTCTATAAAGTGCATTTTTGGCTTATTGAATTACTTTTAGTTAAATAAAAGAACGTTATTTATTAAAATATTATATAATGTATGTCATATAAAATTCACACTACTCTGACTGATATCACAGGGAAATAATATAATTATTAAATCACAAATGCATTCATTACTTTGTATATAATCCGCATAATTATGAATAAAAAAAATTCAGGTACTTTGTAAGTATTGTTATATAAATTTATTATGTTTGTATTTTATTTTGTTGTAGACCAGTCTTAAAGAATGATGTATATACCTAATCGTTGGCATAAATTACTTATGTGCTTCATTACTTGAAACCTATATTCACATCCCAACGCCTGCTGAGTTCATGTCTTTTGATTTTAATGTGTTTGCTCCAGTTTAGTCTTGAGTCAAGGAAGAAACCAAGATAACATATCTTTGATTGGAGAATGATTTCTTAGTTAGAAATTAACGGAAATTTACCTGTACGCATTTGGACTCATTAATTCTCCATTTGCTGTACCACTGCTGAACTACATAAAGGCAGTTTTTTAAAATGTTGGAAGCGGTTTTGGAATCAGGATGGGAGGAGAGGATCGCTTTGTCATGGCAAAAAAGGGTATCAGGATGGGTGGGTATGTCAGCAGTGTAAATGATAAAACTGATAGACCCAAGCACACTGCCCTGTGAAACGCCCTCTTTTACAGGGAAGTGATCAACATTAACGGATACTTGAAGCAATTGAATAAGTAAGATTTAGCGTTTAGGTAGACGGCGCTTGAAAATATGGACTTGAGATTATTTAATAAACCAGCATGCCATACTCCGTCTAATGTACCAGGACAGAATTCTATACGCTCGAGGGTAGAATGATGAGATCGGAAGCCAAACTGATGATTAAGAATAATATTTAAGGAAGTTATTATAGGTATCATTCGTTTTGGACAAACTTTCACAAATACCTTAGAAAGTAAATGAAGAAGGCTAATTGGCCGATAGGATAATGTGTTAGAAGCGGGTTTAACAGGTTGGGCCAATCGAATAATATTACATACAATTAATTTTAATCGTATATCCCTACCACAGCCGTAAATCAAACCCGGGTCTCCCACTTTCCGGGCGGGTGCGCTAACAGAGGGGGATGAGAATAATATAAGAATATCCGCACCTCCCTCCGAGTCTAACCTCCAAGTATGACGAATATATCGTCTTGCCCTCGGCGGTGCCAAAATTGCTGGCTATTTATTACATACTATTTTTTTTTTCAATGACGATTCTGAAAATTGCATAATATGGAAAATTATCTTCATGAGTTAGGTTTACACATTAACACCATATGAGCCTTTGGGTGAGAAACACCTCTCTGACCTATGCTTTTTTCTCCTGGGAGAATTGTTTTTTTTTGTTTGTTTTTTTTTTTCCCAGAGAGTGCTTGGAATCGGGATGTTGCACTTGGCTTGCGCCCGATGCAAAATCCATCCTCCCACGTGTCCTCGCACTTTTGGGAATGGGATTCGTAATCCAATCGCCTATAGCAGAGGTTGAGTGCGTGTCTGCGGGAATTCGAGTGGCGAAACTTTTTCAATGGAGCCCCCCCCCCCCCCCCCCCCCCCCCCCCCCCCCCCCCCCCCCCCCCCCCCCCCCCCCCCCCCCCCCCCCCCCCCCCCCAAACACATGTGTGCAATTCTGGACGGATCGTGTTTNTTTTTTTAACTTTTTTTTTAATCAAATAGAAAAAAAAAACACAAGCTTCCAGGAGAAAAGGCGGTAAACAATGGGAAGGCCAGCTATTCCACATCCGGCCTGGAAGAGCCATGAGGTCGTTGCGAGAAAGAGAGTGTGCTCCCAGCTGAACTACGGCCCGGACACCGTAAACAAAAGGTGTCTGCCGACACCCCTTGGAAATATGGCTTCTTTATTTATTGTTTTGTCAAAAAACTACAAAACCATACCATCCACCATACTCCTGTTATTTTAATTTTATGTCTTTCCTATTGTTTAGAGAGCTTCAATGGGTGAACAATGCCTTATCATGTCCACAATATTCATTGGAGAATATATGTTTATTTCATTTTTAAGAGATATTTTTATTCATGTATTGAGAACGAAAACTTATTAAAAATACATCATCATAGTAGTAGATTTTATAATAATATTGTTTTAGCAAATGTTCCATCAACAAATTCCTATCCTCTGTTGCTTTTGTAAATAAGAAAAAAACATTTTTAATTATATATTAAGAATCTCTCTGCAGCCCATATAAAATGATCCTCTATGAAGTGAAGAGGGTTTTAGAAAAAAATGATGGACACAAAAGTTAATATTTTTGTTATTATTAAAATTTACTGATTACAAAAGTTAAAATCTTACTTTTTGACATATTTCTGACATATATCTTCTGAAACAAAACAGATCATTCGCTTATTATGGGAAATATTTTTTTTCTTAAATATATAATTTCAAATGGAGAGTTTTCGACCGTGGAGAACATTAGTAGAATTGATTTTCTGAATTTTTTGGGATTCGGTCAAGAGAACATTTGAAGATACACTTTTTCTTAAATTGTATTTTTTTTTTTTATCGAACAACACATTCTCAACTAATATATCCTAAAATAGTCCATCCTAGGTTGGACCTGCCGCTCTCTTATTAAACTAAGGAAACTTTTGTATTTCAATTTTTTTTTTTTTAGAAATTCTTACTAGTCAGCTACAGTAAAATATTGTAAGTCTGCCTTCTAAGTCTAGCAATGAAGCCAAAACCAGTCGAAAAATGTAAAATTTTACTTGTAGATTTAAACTCTATTATTATTAATTATAATAAATATTTCTGTAGAGTCGTCTTATGTGACGATTAGTTAACAGTAAGAATTTGTAGTCTTCTAGGTTATTCGAGGGGGTTTGATTGGATCTAATGTCCGGACGCTAAGGTTCGGGTCCTGCTTTGAGTAAGGTTAGAACCTTACCTAGCTTGCCCAGTGACATTGGTGTTTAGATTAGCGAGACAACCTCCAGATTTTCACCTGCCTTCAGGACCCAAAGTGTTTGAAAGGGAGAACAAATTAAAAAAAAAAAAATAGAATAAGTCTTCGTCAGAACTCATGTCAAAGTTCTGTGAAAACTTGATCTCGTCTAAAAACTAATGTTTAACATATGTATATAATCTAACGAAAATAACATAAAATAAGCATTATGATCCAGAATTTGTGACAGCCATGTTCAGACTAATTCCTATCGACTTGTGAAACGTTTACAATTTACAATATTTTCCTAAACACTATGACTACAAATCAGTATTTTACTGAATAATTACGAAGAGTATATGCTGTTAAATGTATGTACCTGGTGTGCTTAAAAAAAAAATTTAATAAAAAAAAAAATCAAACACATATTAATTCGTCTTTTTAATTAAGTGCCAAAATTATTACATTTCCTCAATAAGAGAATTGCTAAATATAGTAATTTTTTTTTCTTATGCGTATCGACTAATCAGCAGTCATTAGCTGGTCATTAGCGCTTGTAGTAATTAATAAATAATATTTGTATATGAACATTCCAAATCATGTAAACCACCATTCCTATTGTTCCCATTTGGTATAGTAATGTACCAATTTTTTTTTTTTTTTTTTTTTTTTTTTTTTTAAGTGTGGCCGCTTATATCAGCTCAACGGTTTTTCTTGCTTTTGAAGCGCTATTAAATTTTTAATAGTTAATTGAAAATAAATTAAAATTTATGATTAATGTAAACCTCTTCTCATAATTTTCCAACTTCTTTTCATAATTTTCCAACTTCTTTAATGTAGTAACAACTCCTGTAATTTGTCATTTATCAACAAGCTAGTGTGATTCTTATCTCTAAACTTAATATTGTGCCCGCAACAGGGAGAAAATAGTTTTTATTTACGCGTGACATTTAAGGAAATCCCCACAAACTTTGGTCAAATTTCTTTCCTGATCGATCATTATCTTTTCTATTTGACATAAAAGTGAAATGGTAAATTATGAAAAACTAAATTGCTTATTGAGAAAGCTAATTGTGGCTTATGGAGAGTAAAATTAAAATTTATGGTTCAGGTAAATCATGCTCCGAATTGTTTAACTTCGCTGTGCAACTGCTGTAATATTTCTTGTAGGAATAAACAAATTTGTGTTGAATATCATTGCTGTAAACTGAATATTACTCCCAATGTAGTGAATAAATCTTTTTTATTCACTCATGATATTCCAGACCAACTCTCCACTCCTAGTGGTCCTTTTTTGCACAATAACTAACTTATCCTTGATAGTTTATAATATAAATGTTGCCTGCTACATTTGTTTAAAAAAACAACTGAAAATTACGGCCTATTGGTAGAGCACATGTATATTTTTTAGTTTTCTTCTAAAATAAATGTGGCATGCATCTTCTTATTAAATGATTTGTTTATATATACCAAAAATCTATATACAAAAAGAAAAATCTACAATAAGTAAAATTTTGATATCCTTTTACTCACTGACAAGGGGCGAACATTTTCTCCAAAAAATTTGCTCATTATAATTTTTCTTTAACTATCAAATGCCAGGGAACAGAAAAAAAAAATCTAACTGTCCCAGCCAGGGCTCCAACCTGGATCTTCTGCAAAACGGGCAAGCGCGTTAGTCCTTTACGCCACCCAGACACGCCAGATAAGTTATTAAATTCCCAGAACTACTGTCGAGAATAAAAAACTCTAATTGTTTATAATTTTCACAATAAAATTAATATTTATAAAATTTAAAATAAAAAGTAAATAACGAGAGTCGATAAATAGCTCGACAATGTCAGCTCCTTCGAGCNAGAATTATGATTTACAAAGCGGTGTTTGAAGGCATAGTCTTGTACGGGGCCGGTTCGTGGGCAGGAATGCTCAAGAGCCAAGACAAGAAGAGGCTGCTCAAGATCCAGAGAGCAGCCCTGATTCAAATTAGCCAAGCTTATAGGACGATTTCCTACGAGGCAGTCCAGGTGATCTGCGGCGTGGCGCCAATCACACTTACGCTGGACGCCCGTGAGGCGACCTATAGAGCAAAGAGAGGCTTGCCCCAAAGAACAAGAAACCTCATAACAGAGGCGGCGGACGTCGAAACCGAGCACCCGGGAGAAAGGAAGCAAAGAGTGCGCCTCGCAAATATATATATGTATAAAACATTTAATATACGGATTGCTGAGTTAGAATTAGTCCTCAATCATTTAACAACTTAATTTTAAAGAGTTTTAAATTAGGTATTTAATAATTTAGTAGCAGGGGTGATTAAAACAATTAGAATTTGCTCTTTTGCATTCATTTTTCTTACAAAAAATTTATTTACATGTGAATTATTTTCTTTTTTAAATTTAAAAAAAAATTTCGAATAAGAGATGTATGACTTGAGTTCGCTAGTGTTTACAAGTGTATTTTATTTCCCACTCCCTCACAAACACGCAGCTGATTCTTTTTACAAGCAGAATACCACACCAGTCAAATTTTACAGCAGTAACTCCTCCGCTCATTTTACCGCGAAGTCACAGTTTCCCTCGTTAGAGAAGGAACATGGCGGGCCTAACTACACGCGTGAATTATGCGTGGGGATGGATTAAAAGATCCAGGGCGCCCAGGACCGCATGTTGGACACGAGCGGGGACTCTAAAGAGCCGGCAAGAGCCTCTCAAAAGAGCCCCCCCCACCCCCTCACAACCCCTACGCTAGGACTCTAAAAGGCCGGCAGTAATTAAAACATCCCCGCCGTTGGACAAATCCTTACGCGCACCGAACAGGGACCCCCGACTACATGCGCATACATATCTGAGGCTTTTCAAGCCACATTTCTTCCTTTTTTTTTCTCCGCTACTTACTTTAATGCACGAAAAGCTATTTCATAATGAACTAGTTTAATTATAGCGATTATTTTGTATGTTATTACTCTTTTTAGCTTTAATTAACATATTCTTATGTAAAAAAAAAAAAAAAAAACGCATAATGGGGAGGAAAGTGTAATGGCCACCCCAAAAATAAATTATATTCCTCTAAATATATATTTACCAGGATTTTCCCCGGCAATATAGTCAGATTCTCGTTACATTAAGAGCTATTGTGACGAAAATTCATGATTAGGAAAAATCATTAATTATTTTAACGCAGAATGACAAATAATAAAATCATAATAATGTTACAGTATAATTTATATATATATATAGACTAGGAAAATTAGTCAGTGTTTCGGCGACCAGGATCAGAAAAATAAAATACTCCGAAAAAGGAGTTAAAGTTGGGTAATTATTTTATCATTGCAGACATTTCAACTTTCTTGTAATATAGTGGTGCCTTGAGAGATCACCGAGGGAGGTATATGGTCACATCTCAGAGTGCAGAACTAAAATTTTAGTTAAACTGTTTTACTAGTTTAGTTTATCTGTTTTTAGTTTACTTTATTATATTAGAACACATGATACAAAATTTAATCTTTAAGGCAAAAGATCTTTCCTTATTTTGACTTAAGATGTTAAATGATGGATATATATATAT
>KZ809692.1:67836-78892 GCA_000696205.2 Oncopeltus fasciatus
AAAAAAAAAAAAAAAAAAAAAAAAAAAAAAAAAAAAAAAAAAAAAAAAAAAAAAAAAAAAAGTCCGTTACGCAAGAGACGCTTAAACCAAGCAAATATTTCAGTATTTTAGTTGATGAATATTTGTATTAAAACTATCCATCTAATGTAAATTCCCACATTTATGGAATGTATCTTTATAAATAAATATTTTTATTGATTTTAATAGCTGTAAAATAAATATTACGTCCGCAGCACGCATTAAAACATTTTTACACACACTTTGCAATTCAGGTAATTCCCACTAGTATTCGTCATTAATGCATTCACGTTTTTTTTTTTTTATTGTTTTTTTTATATTAAAAAACGACATGTCGAATTTAATTATGGAAAACTACTTATTATTGTTTCTAGGCCGTAAAGTTTAAATTTATGGTACGTGTGATCCTTCACATCATATTGTTCCATTATTTCCGAGTAAATCCTTTATATCTAAATCCTATATATATATGTCTGGTGGCCTAGGATCCTGGCTGCTATGCAGGAGGCTGAGATCCCAAGTAATATCTTCTGCCTGATAAGCAGCTTCCTTGACTGTAGAAGAGTCAGGAAGACAAGCTGGGCGGGAGTGGCGGAGATACCAGTCAACCGTGGTACTCCGCAGGGATCAGTCAGCGGACCCAGGATGTGGAAGGCCGCCATGAACAACGTGCTGGTGGATCTGGAACAAAGCGGAATCCCAGCGGTGGCATATGTTGACGACCTCTGCGCCCTGGCCAGAGGCAGGTCTCGCATGAGAGTACTCGCAGAATGCGAGCGGGTGCTCGAGATAATGAAACGATGGGCGGACGCTTCAAGACTAAAGATAAATGAGGAGAAAACCACCGCCATCGTACTAAAAGGAAAGTTCGACGAAAGACACCCCCCGAGAGTGAGATTTGGGAACGGGAGACTCAGATTTTCCGACACCATAACTTACCTCGGAGTGCGCCTAGGAGAAAGCCTAAACATCGCTCCACATGTGGAAAATATAGAAGAGAAGGTCATAATCGCCACGAGAACGATAAACCAAATGGCCTCCGCCACATGGGGAATTAAGTTCAAACCCAGACTTATGATTTACAAAGCGGTGTTTGAAGGCATAGTCTTGTACGGGGCCGGTTCGTGGGCAGGAATGCCCAAGTGCCAAGACAAGAAGAGGCTGCTCAAGATCCAGAGAGCAGCCCTGATTCAAATTAGCCAAGCTTATAGGACGATTTCCTACGAGGCAGTCCAGGTGATCTGCGGCGTGGCGCCAATCACACTTACGCTGGACGCCCGTGAGGCGACCTATAGAGCAAAGAGAGGCTTGCCCCAAAGAACAAGAAACCTCATAACAGAGGCGGCGGACGTCGAAACAGAGCACCCGGGAGAAAGGAAGCAAAGAGTGCGCCTCGCAACTTACGAGACCTGGAACCAGACGTGGAAGGATTCTCCCAAAGGAGAAGTCACTCGAAAATGGTTCCCGAACATCAACGCACGAATAAGCTGCACGTTTATTAGACCCGACCATTGGACGACCCAGCTCTTATCAGGACATGGAGCCTTCATGGCGAGGCTCCACTTCTTTAAAAGATCTGACTCCCCGATCTGCGACAAGTGCGATAGCGGGGAGCAAGAAGATGTCTGGCACGTCCTGTTCAGATGTCAGAGTCTCGAGCATGCGAGACTCCGCCTGTGCAGGGCTATATATGACTGGAGCCCAGAACCAAGGCACTTCATTAAGAGCGAGGAAAACTGGGAAAAATTTTTAAAATTTGTAGAGGAGTGGAAAATGTCCTCCGATGCCCATTAGCCTCGCGAGGACAGAGAGTACCCCTAAATAGACCAAAGGAAAAAAGAAGACCTAGAGAAACCTCGACAGGCAATGCCCCACCAGGGGCCGCCTAGAAGGAGGAGTTTTAGTGGGTAACATGACTCATTTGAGCCATGAGTCCCACAGTATTCCCCACTGTGTCCGCATAAAGCGCTTCTCCTCCTTCAAAAAAAAATATATATATTCTTTATAGAGTATAAAAAAAATCAATATATATATGTTTGATAAAATTTTTTAACAAGAACGGTTTTTGATATTTACGAATGTAACATTAATGGCAGAATTCGAGACATACTCCCTGGACATCCAAAGCCAAATGTAATGGTCTTGCTACTTCTATGTTAATCTTCCATGAAACGTGGGAATCTGCTTATGTTATACAGCTGTTGTGACGAGTGATAAATTGTTCTCAGCTAGTGTGTTTTCGAAGAATTGATTCCCAATTTGTTTCATGAGAAAGTCGTAGAACCTCACGCAAAGAACCTATCAATGATCCCAGACGGCTGAGAGATGCCGGTGTTGACATCCTAATCCAAGTGTGGGAGAAAGGTTCAGCTGGGGAATTGAGTGAGTCGTTCCCGAACAGCCAATGATTTACGAGCCGTCCACCTCCGGCGGCGATAAAGAACTGCTCCCACCGACTCCCGACCAGGCGGCTCTGATTCAGTGAATCGATTCGCTGATTACTCACTCAGAAGGGTCCGTTAGGAAGTGGAAGGATTATATTAGGAACGTGACACCTCCAAGTGTAGGGGCGTGAATTAATTCTATTTACTCTGAATCATTTATCCTTCCCATCCCCTAACTCAGAAGCACTTTTGTGACACTGCACATTACTAAGAGTAAATATTTATTATTACTTTGTCTTCTGTACTTGACATAATTTATTTATTAATCTACAAAAAATGCATAGGGGAGCCAGAAGAAAAAATTTTGCCACCACTGCCGGGAATCGCGCTGATCAATCGAGGTTGCATCGATAATCTCTCCAACTCCCCACACTTCAATTGGAGATGAAGAGATTAAGGAAGCTACCTCGGTGGTGTAAAGGTAAGCTGGCCTCCAGAAAAGTAGGAGACCCGGGTTCCATTCCTGGCCGATTTTTTTTTCTGACTCCCTGTGCATTTCTTATAGATAATTTAGTGATGAATTACATACCACGAATAATTCATTATTTATTTAGTAATTTACTTTTTAAAAAGTCAAAAATGCAATTTTTTTAAATTGAATATGTGGTGGGATATCAATTTTTAGTGCACGTCATTCACTGGTGGGAACATCCTTCAAATTAAAGAATGATTTTTTGCTTCAATTTATTGTAAATGGAAAACATCTATTTAACTGCTTAAACTATTATGGGCTACACCTAGCGATTAATAGATAATAATCGAACTTACTGCTCTTACTAACTAATAAATAAATAAATACAAAAAAAAAAAAATAATAANTCTGTAATTAACAAGGGATCCCTCCCGACTCTCAAAGTTACATTTTATTTTTAACTTTTATTTATTTTTTACATTTCTGATAATATTAAGACATTTTTAAATTTGTTTACAATTAAGAACTGCAAAAAACAATATGACAATTGCAAGAGGAGAGAAGGTATTGTAATTCAAAGGCTATTGAACAACGTAGTAAGCAAATTTATAAATGTAGCATATTTCACAGAATGTAATAAATAAATAAGTTTTTTTTTAATTAAGGGGGCGCAGGGTAGCATAGGGGATTTGTTTGGGTCTCGCAATCCTGAAGCTGCGGGTTCAAATCCCGTCCAGGGAAAGCTTTTATCGATAAATAAAAGCTATTGTCCTGGACCATGGATTTTTAGGGATGGCAACCAGTAGAGAGCTCCTCCCTCCATGACTTTAAATGGTTGAATGGGAGGCTAACGCTTAAAAAAAAAAAAGAAAAAAAAAGATAAATTATAAATAATTAACAGATGTTTACAAATAAATTAAATGTGCTTATAGTCAAGGCTTCAAGAATCCTTGTCAAATTGCCAGCATTTACCAATGACTGTAACATTTAGCTGTTACAGGCCCGATGTTCTAAGACTACTTTTATAACTTCGTGGAAGAGACAAGGCAGGCCTTGAAGATTCTAATAGTGATATCTGCGTAACTCTAATTTCCTCTTCCGAAGAGAGGAAGCAGGTGGTATCCTTCAATTGGCCCCTTCCTTTACGGGTCTGGTCCTACTGTTACATGCTTCCGTAGTATTTAACAATAATATATATAAAATATATTTCTTCTTCTGAAAACTTGACATGAATTCTGTCTATAAACGCCGCTTACAAAACAATGATTTATGAAAAATGAAAGAGAATTTGTACTTAAAAAAAAAAAATTAGGTCTCATTTCCGAACAACGAATAACAATAATGAGATATTATTATTACTGTATAATTACTTTTGTAAAGAATATGATCTGCTGACCAGAAGGAAAGCTGATAGAGAATTTAGGGGGAGATTAAAGTTTGTTTACCCAATTAAAAGTGTAACTAGGCTGGGTATACTAGTCATTCGGCCACATCCGCTTGAGGCGTCTGAGTGTCCACTTAGGTGTCAGAAGGTGCATGGTGGCCAGGGGAAACAGAAAAAATATGCGACACATAGCTTAGAAGCGTATAAGAGATTTCAAAGTGAAATAAAGTCCTTGATCCCCAATAAGCCCTGGATATTCTAATCGCTAAGCTTCCGGCCATGACTTAATCACTGGACTAATACTTCGAAATCCACCCTTAAAACGAATTGTTTCCATGACCTACCTCTACAATTGTGTCCTTCAAACCACCCACTTTCTACTTTCTGGGAATTTTTTTGAAAAATCATATTTTTACTAAAACCTGGTAAGCGTATATATAGTGCACCAATCTGCTGCTCGATTAGCCTTCTTGTCGTACTGAACAATATCTTAAAAAAAGACTTATTTTAAAAATGTGATACAAATCATAAATTCCTTAAATATCCATTCTATTTATAGTGGCTGGGGATCTTCCTATTTTACTATTCAACTGGTGTTTCACAGTTTTTTTTTTTTTAGCTTTTCATTTTTTTCATTTATAACCTTTATTTATATAATACATTTCTGTTAAAAATAAATAAAAACATTTTGTAATTTTATTACAATGAATAGTACAAAAAAAAAAATGTCATTAATGAAAGTCACATGAGGAGAGAAGGTGACCAGTGACACTCTCATACTATTTACAGATTATGCCCCCAGGAGGTCGTTGGGCTATCTTCATTCGAGCCGGTTTGTAGGGGTTGGAGTTGGAAGACATAGTCTGTGCTAGTGGATTAAGATGGTATGGCAGAGTGAAGCGGGAAGAAATGGAGTCTTGAACAAAAGGGATATTAAGATCGTGGTGAAGGGAAGAATTGGATACGTAATAGAGAGAATTTGCGATTATTCGGAGGGTTTTGGATTGGAAGGACTGGATTCGTTGGATGTTGGAAGGCTTGGCGGCACCCCAGATTTCTACTCCGTAAGTCCAGATTGGTCGTAATAAGGTTTTGTAGAGCGTCAGTTTGTTCTCTATCGTAAGATTGGATATCTTAAGAATAAGTGAAAATACTACATATTAAGTCTCCAACTCTATTTTACAATTTATTTCCTAATTTTAGCAATTAATTTTTTTCAATTAAAATATTAATTAATGATTTTTGTCAATTTTTATAATTAAAGACCACAAAATAATAGGCCTGTCACACCAAAAGAATTATAATTTTTTTTTTGTTGGCGTTCTGGCAAGATAGATCCAAAAATACAATTTAAAAAAATGTGAATTAGCTGCCAACGTTTTGGCTTACATTGTAAGCCATCTTCAGGGCTATCATGAAGGCGAGAGGGGATATTCTGTCACCAGGATCCCATATTCATGTCCACATTTTTAAATTGTATTTTTGGATCTACCATGACCGGACCCCAACAAATAAAAAGCCAAATAATAATAATTTATAAATTTTTTTTTAATTGTGGTGTTTAATACCAAATTAATTTAATTAAGAAAGCGACTGGCATTCTTGCCCAGAAAGCAGGAGATCAAGGTTCATGCCCTGGCTGAGACAGTTTAGATTTTTTCATTCTATTCCCTTGCATTTATTGTTTTAAATTATAATTTAAATTTAAATTGTTATAAGGATCCAATTTTCATCACTACCTTGACCGAACCCCAACAAAAAACATCCAGCAGTCATGCAAATGAGATCATAGTGACACGACGTCCCCTCTCACCTTCATGATAGCCATAAAGACGGCATACAATTTAAGCCGTCACGTTGGCAGATAATTTAAAAAATACACATTATTTTAAATTGTATTTTTTGTATCTACACTGACCGAACTCCAACAAAAAGCATCCAATAATAATAAATACGGTAAAAAAAAAATCATTTGAACAAAATAATTATATTTGCTTCGGGTATATACTCATACCCGCTGGCCAGATTTCACTGATTACTGAACTTCTTTATTTCTATTTGTTTATAAAAATGCTACATTCAATATTACCTAGTACAAAATCAGAAACTGTATCAAATAGAGTACTCAACGGGTATATATGTATATATATATAGACAGCGAGTCTTTACTACTCTCTGACAGTCCTTCCAAAAATTTGGAAAGATTTGTCCAATACATTTGTGTTGTTTTTTTTGTGTATATTCACTAGGGTAATCCTTTCCCACGCTCTTATTATACATATATTACACACACACACACACACACACAAANCTTAACAGAACTCCTAATATGGAAAATAAATTTCAATAAAAAACAAGGGGCGTTTCCTTGTAAAAACTTAATTACAATATGATTGGATCTAAAGCAGTAAAAATTATATAGTAGAATCCATTATCAAACTACATGGTACGTATGGGATTAGACATGTCAGACACACACACACACACACACACACACAGACAAATTGTCTTTACTCCTCTATGACAAGTCTCTGACAGTCTTCCCAAAAATTTGGAAAGATTTGTCTACTTAATTTGGGTTTTTTATGGTGTGTGTGTGTTCACTAGGGTAATCCTTTCCCCTGCTCTCTTTTTATACATATCAGACACACACACACACACACACACACATATATATATATATATACAGACAAATTGTCTTCACTCCTCTCTGACAAGTCTCTGACAGTCTTCCCAAAAATTTGGAAAGATTTGTCTATTTAATTTGGGTTTTTTTGTTTGTGTGTTCACTAGGGTAATCCTTTCCCCTGCTCTCTTTTTATACATATAAAACACACATACACATATGTATTATTTACTATAATTTTCTCTATCCTACCGGAAGATGATTTTAAATAATTTCGTTATGGGAGGAGCCGCATTAGCTACGTTCCTTCACTTTTCCTAAGTGTTAGTTAATAATCAGAGCGCTGTAATCGCCGGACTAACCTACAACTAAACTAATAACCTCCTACACTGTTACAATCTGAATGTTTCGCAATATTTCTAGCGTCAGGAAAGCCTTCACTGCTCTGTGTATCACACATGCTACATGTCAGCCGCTCACGAAGAACACCCAGATGGCAGACAGGAACTGGCTCTGACCTGACTTCCTCCCTAGCCCCATTAACGCTCTTAACCTTCACCCGCCGTAATTAACTCTAGATTAGAGCTAATGTCAAACAATTGGTGTGCCACGAAGATCTTCCCATTGTGTTCGGCGACTTGAGATTAGTAAACTACTCATTACCTGTTATCAGTGTGCTTGGTGTCTTATCAATGCAAAAGTATTCCTCCCTACCTCTACAAGATCTGTATACGCATACAACTATGTCTATCGCTATTGACACACACACACACTCTCTCTCTTTCTCTCTTTTGTTTTTTGTTTTTTTGTTGTTGTTTTTCGTTTTGTTTGGAAATGGATTAGGATTAAAAAGTGTAAATTATAAGTAGCCTGAAATTGTCAGGAAGAAAGTATGTACATCCTATGACCATAAAGAACTAATATAATCTCTCTCTCTCACTCTCTCTCTTTCGGGCAGAGGGCTTCGCCTCTTACAATTTCTCTCCCCCCTCCTCTCACTCACTCTCACTCCCTCTCTCTCACTCCCTCTCTTTCTCTCTCACTCTCTCTCTTTTTGGGGCAGAGGGCTCTGCCACTCTCTCTTTCTCACCCCCTCCTCACCCCTCTCTCTCCCCCTCTCTCTCTCTCTCCCCTCTCTCTCACACACTCTCTCTCTTTCTCTCACTCTCTCTCCCTCTCTCCCTCACCTCTCTCTCTCACACACTCACTCACTCAAACTCACACCGTTAAGCTAAAACCCTAAAAATGTAGAAATGGAAGTAAAACACTTATATAGAGTAGTGAAATTGTAATTTTCCTGAATACAAATATCTTAACAAAAAAGATAAAATTATGTTTCCTTCCGGACGGCAGTACCAGCGTCCACAGTTGCTGAGTCACATTTGTGATTAGATTATTCTGTCCTGAATTCCTATTTAATAACCTGAAATTATTATATTTCAAAGCAGTTTAAAAAAAAAAAAGAAATAAATTGTCGAATGAAGATGTAGTAAATTTCAATATTGTAAGAATAAAACTTCTACCATACCCCACTCCTATTTTTGAAGAAAATATTAAGAATATTCGTAAGGATTATAAGAAATCCGTCACGTCGGAGCTCCTTAAACTATTTTAAAATATTCTTTTTTTTTTTTTCTTAATATGTGCTTTCTCTAAAATCATTTCTGTACATGAATAATAAAAAATTATGTAAAATAATATTTTAATCTCATTTTGTCATTCTTTACTAACGTCATTCTAATACTAACGAAAATAAAAGTATTCACAGTTTTGGTCACTCTGTAAAACCTCCTCTTTTCTCTCCCTTCAACGATTCAGCCATTAAAAAGCTCAATATTATTTTTTATTATCAAAATAAGGTTAAATACCGAATTCTGTTTCATTATTTTAAAATTTGAGGAGGTTACAGAGCACAAAAACAAATATATATATAATTTTGAATGAACAATATTTTAGCCTCTTCAATCATGTATCGCTAAAGATCTGTTGAAAGTTTTGGAAATTCGCATCACAGTAGTTGGATTTCCTCAAGGGAAATCTGTTAAAAGTGCTAAAATCTTATTTTATATAAAAAGTAAAGTCACAGTACGGATAATATTCACACTTGGATGTATAAAAAGTTAAAATGTGGAGAGCGGTATTATATTAAATGGACCACACTTAAAGGAAGAGAAAAGAGAGATTCAAGGAATATTTCAAGAAATCGCAAAAAGTATGTTTTCAACTCAATGAGAAACAGCTCTGGCTTCGAATAATTTATCTTTAACAACGAAAATAAGGTGGAACTTTGGCTTTGGAGCATTAGGATTGGCTATGGCAAGATTTGGATATCATCTGGGTCTCTTTCCCCACCCCTGCTCCCTTAAGACAAATTTTCATGTAGAGGAAGCATATAACTGAGGATAAAAAAAAAAAAGAAAATGGGCACTACGCTTATAAATTATTACATTAAAACCAAAATTCGATAGAGTTAAGCGGTGTATTCATATTTAAACATTTTGCTGTTGCAGTGGTTACTATTTGACAAAGCATTGAGATTAATGAATTAAGTATATGATGCATAAAATCATATATTTTGTAACAATGTTAATACCACATTAGCTGTCTTATTTTTAAAAAAAAATAACTCATGAACTACGAAATTATAATAATAGCATAAAGCTACTAACTGAATCTAATACATTTTGGAATGATAAAAAACTACAATGCAATGCTATTTATACAGTAATAGTAGAAAATTTAAGAGTTGTGTCATTGGTCACCTTCTCTCCTCATGTGATTGTCGTTTAACGTCATTTTTACTAGTCATTATAATAAAATTACAATTTTTTTATATTTATTTTTAACATAATGCAATAAGTAAACAAAGGTTGGAAAAAATAGTAGAAGTTATAGAATTACCCTCAAAAGTTAAGGATAAACAAACAATTATTAACATTGTAGCTAAATTATAAATANTATTTTTTAGCAATTTTTTTTTAATTCTCAGTATTTATGTAATAGTAATTTTTTAATATTTGGCTGATATTCCTATCCCTACTTCCATCTGCGTCAGATATCTGGACTATCGACTAACATGGAACATACACACACAAAAATCAAAAGACAGGAACTAAATAGGAGACATGGACAACTTTACAAGCTACTAAGCCGCAAGTCAACATTAACTGTGACCAACAAACTTACCATTTATAAGACACTGTTGAGACCTATTTGGACTTATGGAGTCGAACTGTGGGGAACTGCTAAACCATCCAACATCCAAAGAATACAGTCCTTCTAATCCAAAACCCTAAGAATCATAGTTGATGCACCCTATTACATCGCAAACGCCTTACTCCACAATGACCTTAAAATCTCTTTAGTTAAGTACATCATTACAACCCCTTTTAATAAATTCCATTCTGACCTTTCCATGCATCCCACTCCTTTAGCCCAAACTCTATCCAGTATTACACATCCTGACAATCCACCACGTTGTCTGAATAGGAAATGGCCTCGCGACCTTCTCATTGCCAACACTTCATAATATTATGCGAGAAAAAAAAAACAAAAAAAAAAAAACTGTAACAATTGTAAATATTGTAAATAGTGATTTAGGAGTACTGCCATTGGGCAGCTTCTCCACCAAGCCCAATAAATACACGCTAATTAAAAATTTTTTTAATCTAATTTTTTTTTAATTCTCAGTATTTATGTAATAGTAATTTTTTAATATTTGGCTGATATTCCTATCCCTACTTCCATCTGCGTCAGATATCTGGACTATCGACTAACATGGAACATACACACACAAAAATCAAAAGACAGGAACTAAATAGGAGACATGGACAACTTTACAAGCTACTAAGCCGCAAGTCAACATTAACTGTGACCAACAAACTTACCATTTATAAGACACTGCTGAGACCTATTTGGACTTATGGAGTCGAACTGTGGGGAACTGCTAAACCATCCAACATCCAAAGAATACAGTCCTTCTAATCCAAAACCCTAAGAATCATAGTTGATGCACCCTATTACGTAACCAACTCCTTACTCCACAATGACCTTGAAATCCCGTTTGTAAAAGAAGTTATCACAACCCGTTTTAATAAATTCCACTCTGCCCTTTCCATGCACCCCAATCCTCTAGCCCAAACTCTATCTAGTATTACCCATCCTAATAACCC
>KZ809693.1:12382-28559 GCA_000696205.2 Oncopeltus fasciatus
TATTTATATAACCTTTATTTATATATTACATTCTGTTAAAAATAAATAAAAACATTTTGTAATTTGATAACAATGTATAATAGAAAATAAATGACATTAATGAAAGTCACATGAGGAGAGGAGGTGACCAGTGTCACCACTCTCAAAGTATTTACTATGAGACTATGTCCCCAGGAGGTAAGCTATAATTAAGCCCAAAATAATTTTAGCTAAACATATTATTATTTATTCATATAAGAATTTTCCGAAAATTGTATGTGGAATTTGTAGTAATTTCTTTGATATAGGTTTGCAGTAAATAAAATCAAGTCAATAAGAACCTTCGGCCCGACAGAAGTATCCTGGGTACAAATCTCGGCTTTTACAAAGAACCTAATAAAACATTCAGTGGGGTTTTGTGCCTATCTTGTTTAGATTTAGTGTCTTCTTCCGTAACTGGCATCATGCGAGAACCTGCATGTGTTGGGCCCTGACAGATGTCCAAACCGGTCGCTCGGTCCCGAGGGAGTAACCCGAGCTCTCCCGTTCTTGGAGGAGTCCATGTAAAATGTAGAGGACCCTGGATCTCTTCAAGGGACGAATAATGCAGGGCGATGAAATATCTCATCCTTATTGTGTCGGCTGTCAAGCGACGGAAGAAGGATCGCTAAGGACCGGGAACCTAGAACCCTGAAGGGGGATGTGTATCTCATTTTCGAAAAAGGCGGGAGAGTCCCTCCCCTTTCCGCGTTATTACCCCTCAAGTTACTGTCATGTCTTCCTCTTATGTAGTTTTCATGGCTTCATCTGGAGTCCTCAACCCCACTAGATAAGTCTCTGGGGTTTCTCCATATTTTCCTCTTTCAGTTCCTCCTACCACATTTTATATTGCCCTTGTCAAGAGCCCTATAAAGCCGTCTCATGTAAGGAAGAAACGCAAACCTTAAGTCGAAATACTTATATGTAACTGCAGACAATTTTCACGTTCTGAAATTAAAATTTTATTTTTGTAATTGTCAGGAATTCGGTCATGTTAGTTGAAGAATTAAAAACTAATTTGAAACCAAAAAATTTTTAGCCTACTTTTTGCCTGTTTTCAGGCCTTCTTGAGGGTTGAAAATGAAAAAAAAAAATCAGTCAAAAATAATATAGAAACAACCAATCAACAATCAATTTGATCAAACAGATCAATGGAATCAAAATTGACGAGTCACGATATAGACACAGTTGAGCACGAGTCTATCACTCCCCATCACCCTATTTGGTATGTTACTCTTAGAATATATATATATTTTTTTTTCTTTCCAATTCGTTCAGTATATAGTCGATTACACACAGTTTTATATTTTCATTTTTTTTTTTTTGTTAGATTATATAGACATGTTTCTATATTATTTCTGTATGTTTCTTTTTCAAATGCAGCCTAGATGAAAGGCTGAAATTCAAGAACTAAAAATANAATGCATTGATTTATAATTTTGTCAATATTGTTAATATACCATGACATATAAAATTATTCAAGTAGTATTTTAGTTCTTTATTTTATTTTTTTACTTTATTTCATTAATGTTAATTTTTTTAACATGAGTTCTTTAAAAGTAGAGAGGAGATTCTGCTAAATACATTATATTTTTTTATTTTAAGAGGTTGGGAGCTGTCGTCCTGCCTCAGGAATAGTGCGGAATTAAGTCGGCTTTCTAAAAATGGGCTTAGTCACGCAAAAAATATGGGGATATCGTCTTGCACAGTTATCATACAAAGTATTTTCTAGAATTATTTCTGTTAGTATGCTAATCTGAATACCAGTGTGCGCCTAGGAGAGGCAAAACAATCGATCAGATTTTGTTGTTGGGTAGCTGTGTAAAAACCCTAGGAGTATAACACTGACTTGAAAATGTCGCCCATTGATTATCTTCAGGCTTCTATAGAGAATTATGTGTGTGATGGCCAAGATCTTATGGCCCCTCTGTGGGAGAAGGGGCGTGGTCGACGGAGCGAGGGAGGGGGCGTGTATTCCAGATCTGAGAACGTTGGCTGCCTAAAGCTCATTAAACTGCCGTGTGTGGTTATGAAAGAACAATTTAAAGGAAATAGGAGTTACGGGAAAAACGTTCAGCTGTACTGCTGCAATGCATTTAATCAAGGTTAGATGTACAGAGAGGTCAGGCCATATAGCTCTAATAGATAGCAGCACGATTCCTCTTAAGACTATGCTCACCTGAGATTACCAGCTGGAAAGAGAGTCCAAGGAAATATAGTTAAAAGATTTTAAGAGCAACTTGCGAACGCAAAATTGGTTGGAAAAAACTAAAGATAGGGATAGAATTATTGGAGCTTACAGCCTGTCTTTTACAGCTGACGAGTTACCAAACCGTTATTACATAATCGCGATTACGTGACTGTGGAATGAGGGATATACTCTGTCCTATGTCCATTAAGTTACTATTAACAGTTCTCTTCCCTCAGGCTGTGGAAAATCAATTCCCACACCATGGAGGTCAGTAAGACCTCTACTTAGAAGTTACAAACTCCGAGGTAAGTACTTTAATAACTCAAATGGTTAGCTAACCATAACGGTAAGCATGAAACGAGAGTGATCATTAGCCCGTCCCAGAACGTTATTTTTGTCACGAATATATATATATTTTTTTTTCTTTTGAGGGTGAGAATTAAAGAAGTTAAATAAATAAATAAATCATATGTTAGATTATCACATACAGACATGTTTCTATATTATTTCTGTATGTTTCTTTTTCAAATGCAGCCTAGATGAAAGGCTGAAATTCAAGAACTAAAAATATTTTTGGTTACAAATTAGTTTTTAATTATTCAACTACTAAGACAGAATTCCTGACAATTCTCTCTTCATAAAACTTGACGGTCACAATTTACCTCAAAATTTATTATTTTTGTAATTGTTCTATTTTTGACATTTATTTTTTATAAAACGGTTTCCATTAAAAATAATATTTGACAAAAATAACCTTGTTTTAATGCTTTAAGAAAATATTATTATCTGAATGAATAGTAACATTTTATATAATTTACTGTCATTTATAACAAAAATAACGGCTATTGTAGCGAATTGGAAGGGCAATCATACAATTTCCATTTTTCTAATGGTCAATTTTTTTAGTTTTTTCTCAGTATTTTTTTTTTTTATCCAACCTCTAAATAAATATCATAGTCACTTCTTAGTCTTGGTTTTATTAATGGTTTTGGATTATCGTTTTAAGTGAAACAAAATGTTAATTTCGTTATTGAGCAGTGGGAGTGAGAGATTGAGGGAGTGAGAGATACAATGTGAAATGTAAGTATTAAAATCAATTCATATGCAACAAGCTGATTTCATGTAATCAGAATATGGTTTTGAAGTAAATAAAACGCCGCACATTATTTTATAATTGTAATTTACCTAAATATTGTATAGGATAGAAATGAAAAAATGAGAATTTATATTTATAAGGATGTAATTACACCTTATACTTAAATGATAATTTATTTTTTCTGCAGAGACCGATTTAACAATCTCAATAAATGTTTACATAATAATAATTCAATAACAACGAGATTATTGAACTGATTGGCTGTGAGCTAGTGTTTGTAGATAATACGAGTTTTTCAATGCATAAAATGGGATTTTCAATGCCGAATACTTTAGAACGACGGATAATCCAAATACAAATAGCCTATTTTCGTTGAAATATTCGGAATGCGAACATTTCGTAACAAAAATATGAGAGAATGAGAATTGCATATTCTAATCTAATTAAATATTATCATAAATAATTAATTTTTTTTTTTAAGTTAACGTCTTTTGTTATATAATTATTTTGACGAAAAACTCATATTAAGAAAGATATAAATACTATACTGGGTTACTTCCCTACATCCTTATTCCCGACCGAAATAGAGTCAATTATTATTATTATAGTATTATTATGGTGGTCAATAATTCCTTCGTATGCTCATTTCTATCTCCGGCTTATTTAATATAATCCACTTTTTACTCTGTCTATCCTACTGGGAAAAAAAAAAGAAAAAAGAAAAAAAAAAAGAAAAGAGAGCTCTACTTAATATATGTAGCTTCTATTAGACAGAATTTCTTTTTATTATTTAATCTCTTAAAAAAACCTCCAATAATCTGAAGATTGGGTTCCATCTTGACTCACGACTTACATGGGGAGAACATACTAAAATTAAAAGACAAGAACTCAATCCGCGATATGGACTTCTATACAGACTCATGAATAAGAAATCCAATCTTACGATAGAAAACAAACTGACGCTTTACAAATCCATATTATGAGAAATCTGGGGTGCCGCCAAGCCTTTCAACATCCAAAGAATCCAGTCCTAAAGAATCCAAAACCTTGAGAATAATTGTAGATGCTCCCTATTACGTATCCAATTCCTCTCTTCACCGTGGTGATCGTGATCTTAATATTCCTTTTAATTAGGATATCATTCTTCCCGCTTCACCTTCTTCAACAGTAAACTTCCAAACCATCCTAATCCACTAGCACAGACCTTGTCTTCCAACTCCATCCTCTACAACACTCCTCGTCGACTCAAACGAATATAGCCCCGTGACCACCTGGGGACATAGTATGTAAATAATTTGAGAGTGGTGTCACTGGTCACCTTCTCTTCTCATGTGATTGACATTAAATGTTATTTTTAATTTCATTGTAATCAAATTACAAAATGTTTTTATTGCAGTATTACAGAATGTAATAACTAAATAAAAGTTTATTTAAAAAAAAAAGAAAAAAGCCCCAATAATTTGGAGAGATATGGAATACGTAATTCTTCTGCTGTTACTGGATACACTCAACCTGTGGAGTAGACGTAATGCGTCCTGGCGGATTGTTGACTCGGCTTGATGTCAGAGATGTATCGGATTAGAGGCCGAATGGGATTCGCCCATAACCAGATCAGATCTCTTTGGAACGGGCAGGCTCGCGAGAACGATATGCAAATTGTTTGGGTGACTACCTATAGCCCCCCTTTGTCAGCATTGTTAACTTTCCATGACGTCACGTTTTCCACTTCCTACTGCTTTAGGCGCCATCTGCTGTTTAGTTCCCCAACAACCACCAGATCATGCATAAGTTGCGTTTGGTCAGTGCACTATTCCTGTCCTTCACACGGGGGGATTAGCCTTAAAATAAAGTGGTTTCACATGCTACATTGAATATACATGATTTTAAATGTTTTAGGAGGTCATGAAATTTACCCTACTGTCTTGGAGAATACTCAGTATTCATAAAAACATTTCCAAATGTCTTATTTGATGTGCGTTTTTAAAATGTTATATAAGAAAAATATTTTGAAACACCCACCTATCATTTTTATACATTTTTGTTTTGTAACACAAATATTAAAAAAAATATTCATGATTATTATTACATCCTTGGCCATTCTAGTGAACAGCCGTACGTTCATATTCAACCAAAAATAAATTATCTCAACTGCTTGAAAACTAAGCCTAAACACTGAATTTGGTTTCAATTATTCCTTATTATTGCTATTTTCTTTCTTCAAAATTTTTCCATCTATGATTATTAAAGAAGGTTCAAGAAATTTAATTTTAATTTTATTGAAAGAATATGATATGCCACTAAATTATTATTTCTTTATACATAATATAATTATTTTAGTTTTATACGAGATATTTGTGTTATTTTTACTTTCAATTTATTTTTTATATTTAATAATAGTTATCATTTTTTTTTTATCATCCTATATATTTTTTTTCTAACTTTGCCAGGAAAACTATATGACTTTTATTATTTATTGTAAATGTTAAGATCTGGTTGAGTGGAAGAGCGGTCTTTATCATTCATTCATTTTCTCACTCACTAACTCTTTCTCTCTCTCTCTCTCTCTCTGTACATATATATTGAACAAACAAATTATGGCAGCTGAAATTGATTTAGGACTTAAACCGCCGACTACACGAAATACAATTTTTATTGAGTTAACTTAAGTGTTAGTCTCCCATTTAGCGCTACTTTCAACCAAGAAGCTTTCTTTAATCCAATTCTAAACATCTATAGCTCAGAATAAGCTTCTTTCTATGGATAAAATCTTGGCCTAGGCAGATTATGTACTTGTAGCAGCAAGATTGCGAGAATCGAACCCCATGAGCATTTCTAGTGCCCTTTAAATATTTTAATTCCCACATTTCCCCATTTGGATTGTAGTTTAATAGATAGTATTAATAAGTATTACTGAAAATCACATGCTACAAAATTCTTGTACTAAAAATATTTTTTATACTTTTTTCATTGAATACCAGGCTATCTTACAAAATACATCATAACAAAAAAAAAAAATTAGATTTAAAACTCTGGCCTATGTATAGAACACATTCAAAATACAGTAGAGCCTTATATTATATTCATGTTTATTATGTTTATTTAAAGTGATTACACAAATTAACACACAGTATATTGTATAAAGAGCTAAGGGATTTTTTATAATATCATAGATGAAAACTAAAATTTATTCTTTGAATCAAACCGGGAGCCAGGAAAAAATCTCACTACCTCAGCCCGGAATCAAACCTGGGTCCTCCACTTCCCGGGCGGGTTCGCTCCCGGACCCGGGTTCGATTCTCGGCTGATATAGTGAGATTTTTTTCTGGCTCCCAGTACGACTCAAATTAAAATGAAATGTGGGATTACTTTACCACTATTATCATCATGATCTAAAATTGTTGCTTTTTAATAACTCGAATTATTTATGTATACGCTCCTGCTCTTACAAAAAAAACCAAAAAAAAAAAATAAATAAATGCAATTTGTTCACGTAGGCTTCGTCGGTCGTCAGATGTATTTACTGTATCTTCTTCCGGGTTAGACCGTGTCAAATTGTTGTTATTTGCCGAGCTTTCGCACATCATGTGATGGCTTCTTCAGGGCTGAAAAGAGAATGAGAGTTGTAAAGAGAGATTTTTAAAAAAACCAGATGGTATATATTTACCATGTTTTATACACCAGGTACACACATATATATGCCCAAGGACAAGACCGCGCCGGGATTATACACCACCTGGTGTATAAAACATGGTAAACTGAAGAAGCCATCACATGATGTGCGAAAGCTCGGCAAATAAGAACAATTTGACTCGGTCCAACCCGGAAGATGAAATGGTAAATACAATAAATGCAATTGCTTACGGCTGCAACAACAGACCACTAGAACACTCTTAACCAATGGAATGGTAGAGATTTGTCACTGCACTTAGTTACTAATTGCATCCTGTACATTCTGTCGCCATTTCTGAATGAACCAAACCCTTCACTCAATATCACTGCATTCCTAACTCATGGTCACTTACCATCCTCAAAACTGCCCTTTATCAGAAGATATTATGCAAAGGCCTTTGAATTAGTTTTAATTTAAATTAAAAAAAAAAAAAGAAATTATTATGGGTTACTCGGTAACCCACACTGCACTACTTCAGAGTTCAAATGGTGAGTTCTTGACCGAGGAGATTAATAGTAGATAATTTGTTTGGGTACGTTCAAGTTTTAACAGAACCCCCAACAAATTATCTACTAACTACACTATTTATGTTTCACCACCAAATAATTTCTGGCATTTTTAATTTTTTCTTCTATTAATTTATTTTTTTAAACTTTTGCTCGTTGTCCCAAACTGGCATTTAGTGACTCTCGACCTAAATCCAAAACAGCTTCAGCCGTTCATAATTTCATATACATTCATCTCTTCACACATCTCACTGCTTGATTTTCTTGGTTCACAGAAATTTTCACAGTTCATTTTTCTGAGTTACATTTTGAATTTCTTCGTTCTTGTCCAAGGCGATGGGTTTTTACAATGGGGTAGCAACTCGTAAATAGCCTCTCCCTCCGTGATACTAAGTGGTTGAAAGGAAAGCTTACTCATTTGAAAAAAATAAAATAAAAAAAATTTTGATCTTTCAGTTACAAAAATAGAAATTACGCCCAATCATTAGATCTAAATCAATAGAAATAGAAAATTAATCATTTTCTATAATGTAAGATTTCAGGTTATCCCGTATTTCCTAGTAATAAAATAATTAAAATTCAGTATATATTACATGTTGAAATATTAAATTGAAACCAAATTTCGGTTTTTTCTATTTTCATATGTCCGATTGCACTCTCCTCCTATATCTTAGATATTGGAGTCGTAGGTAGTAATGATATTCCAAAAATATATTATTGTAGATTGTAGAGTATTACTTTCAAATTCATTTAAGGTAGGTACGGAGGAGAGGGGAGGGGCGCCAAGGTAGCTCATGGGATCCATTCGGATCTCACAATCCTACGCCGCGGGTTCGAATCCCGCCCAGGTCTATCTTTTATTTATAAGGAAAAGCTTGTCCTGAGCCATGGGTGTTTATAATGGGATGGCAAACTATAGATAGCCCGGAGAGAGCTCCATGGCCCTAAATGGGGTTTATAGGGAGGGTAACACTTAAAGAAAAAGAAAGTGAGTTACACCTCATTGCTCATATTTACAGCATAATTTGTATATATTTTTAACCAAATAAAAAGTTTTTCTAGAATTTATTTTATTTATCTAAAACGACTATAGGTTTATAATAAACAATTTTTAATCGAAAATTATATTTTGGGTATAATCAAACATCTAACAGTCGAATTACTGTAATCAATCGACCTTCACATAATTTTTTTTATTTATTTAAAGTAACATACCTTATATTCTGTCGTGAGAAGACCAAAACAGTGGAAGTAGGAGCTTTCAGAAAATAACATTTTTTTTAAAAATATTTAACGAATTTGTTTAAACAAACTGTCAAGTAGGAATTGGATAAGTAAAAGTAATTTTCTCATGTCCAATTAAAAATAAACGAACAAAAGAGTAAATAAAATTAATAAGAGGAGCAGTCAATTAACGTAAAATGTGATAGCACCAAAGCAGTTAGGTAAATAAGAGTGGGGATACGACCATTTATTCGTAAATCTTCCTTAACAAGTTATTTTCGTAAAAAGTTATTGAACATTAAACTCTAAAAATTACATTTTATGCCTATTACATTCTATAAACCTTTCTTATCCCTGGGAGTAACGAATACATAACTCAGCCTCTAGATACATCCTACAGTCAGCAAAAATACATTAAAATACTGAAAAATGTAGCCTTATCATTTAAAATATTGCGGACTCTAAAGCGTGATATTATATTGTTTTGGTCTACGGATCAATAATAAAAGAGCAAAGACAAATTGAAGTTAATTTATTACAAATAATTACACAAACCAATCTCCAATGTAGAATCGCTGAAGGTCGATCGCGAATTCTCAAATGTCACGTTACTTTTCCAAAATGAATAGCTTGATCTACCTTTTGGGAAATATTCTAAAAATTATCATAGAAACAGGCCACAAAGCTGTGGAATTCCCCAGGTACTTCCAGCTAGGAAGTAGTTGGGGGTCATCAGATGAGCTATGACTAGTGTCAAAGTCAAAACGATGTATCGATCAGTCGGATATGTAGCCACTTACAAGAAAGAATCCATTCAGCTAGTGGCCAGAACTCCATTCGTGTATTGGATACAATTTGTCATCATTTGTCGGAAAAATGTATTGTAATCTGATGCTCTTATTGAGGAATTCTTTTGTAAAGTATAAAGCTCTAACTAGCTTATCTCTATGTATGTAAAAGTTCTTCTGTCACTCAGGAGCGAGTAACACACCCACACACACACACACACACTCAACTTTTACCTGACCATAATTTTAGAGGTTTTCCTTTGTAAGAAGAGGATTGGTAAACATTCGTTAAAATTTTATAAATATTATTTTTTTTGTGGTATATAATCCAACGTAAATTTTAACAATTTTTAGTCCTGGCTGGGACAGTTAGATATAAAAAATTATTCTGTTCCCTTGCACTAAAAATTGTTCGTTAAAATTTTTCAGAAGACGCATTATGATACCAATGTGAATAATAGCTTGATTTCCCTTTGAGATACCTGCTTAAAGTAATTATTGTGTACATTTTCCTGCTAAGGAAATAAACAAAGATTCCACGGGCAAAACCGGCAGTACATTGCTTATGCAATTTTTTTTCTCTTCAAGAACATGCATAATAAATATCGTAACAATAAATTTTCAATTTATTTTTTACTATATGTTTGTAATTTTTTTTCTCAGCGGGTTTCATAGAATTGGTCCAACAAAATGTATGTCCAACCCAATGTTGGACAATTTAAGGTCTTCAACTTCTTTGTATTTGAAATCCAATACAAAGTAAAATAATTTAAGGAATTGTGTCATTTTCCAACTCAATTTAAGATTTTGATGTAGCAGATATACGGTATTCACTTAATTCCTACAAAGCGGGAATGTAGCTAAGGGGAAAAAACACTTAGTTCTGAGGGAGAATGGGGTGTACATGGTGAGTAGGAGCGAGGCGTGGAGGATGGCGATTCCCCGTCAAGATAAGACACAGCCCTGGCCCCTCTCGCTGAGAGATATGTCAGAGTGACACAATTCCCCTCTGAATGGGAGTACTGTCTCGCTGGCAGAGAGCTGCTCTCATCTCAGGCTTCATTCAGCGTGCTGTGACCTGAGGAATGGTGCCCCTGGCCGTCGTGAAGGTCGCCTCAGTAGTGCATCGTATGGCAAATGCAACAACACTGCACCTTGTCACTGTCACCGAACAATACGCCCCGATAAGCCCGCCTTTGGATCGCGGCGCTGATATTGAGCAGCCAACACCTTCATGGGAAACAGAATTTGGCAATCACTTGTATAACAACTTACCTTTACCACTGGCTGGCATTCTATCTAGTATTCTCTTGCTAGAGAAAGGTATACGGCTCACTCGAAACCCAGGATACCAATTGTAATAGAATATTGATATATATTTTTTTTAATTTATTGAAAAATGAATTAATTTTAGTGTGAAATCCTACTCTAAATTTTCTACAAGAAATACACAGGGAGCCAGAAAAAATCTTACTACCACAACCGGGAATCAAACCCGGGTCTCCTACTTTCCGGGTAGCGTGCCTACTCTCCTGGCTCCCTGTGCATTTCTTGTAGAAAATAGATATATCGTATCAGTTTAGCTATCTACAACGGGTTAATAAATTAAGAATGCAGGATAATTAAAACTGATACTAATTAACCGGGTCAATTAGCGTCGTTTTGACTAAAATTTATAACTTAAATTTCCATGTATGTAAAACTAACGTTTTTTTTTATAAATAAAATCGATTACTTCAAACTAACTTTTACATTTTACATTTTTACGTGACATTTCAGAAAATTTTCACAACTATTCTTAATATTTTTCTCAATAACAAACTTTGTTAGTCTAATATTTAACATTTATGCATTAATTTAGGAAAAACAACTCATCATAATTTATGAATCATCATTAAATTTTATGGTTTAGGTAAGCAAATTCCGCAGAATCGTTGTTAATGGATACCTGTATATTTAATTTCAACCTGAGGACATAATCTGAAAATAATTTGAGAGTGGTGTCATTGGTCACCTTCCCTCCTCATGTGATTGACATTGAATGTCATTATTTTTCTTTTTTTAATTCATTGTGGTGATGAAATTACAAAATATTTTAATTTAACAGAATGTTATGAATAAATAAAAGTTAAAGAAAAAAATTTATTTTGATACGTCCGTTATCAAATCTAGAAAAGAAAAAAGTAGTGTGGAGCATTAACTTCGGTTTTGTCTTACAACAATTAAATTCGTAAATAAATAAAAGTCGTACTATACTTTTCAGTATTATTTTATAATACCCCAGGCGTAATTTTCAAATTTTGTAGCATACTTTATTTTTATATATTATTTTGCTATTGGTTTCAAATTTAATTATATTGATAAATCCTCTGAATAAATGAGGTGAAATGCAAATACAGTGTAATTAAATCTAATTTAATTCATAACTTTAAATTCAAAGATATATTTTAGAAAATTTAATCCTTGTAAGACGCTTAAGAAGAGGGTAAAAACATAATCTTTGTAAAGTTGCTTTACAACAGAAATAATTCATAACGGGAGATTTCCTCTTAGTCTGAACGCACTGAAATGGGGAGTCCGACCCCCCCTAAAACTAATGTAGCCCGAACACAGTGGAAGAGTCGGGGGTAAAAAATTTAATCATTCAACTTTTTTGTAATATCACCCTACTCCAGTGCCTCCAGCCTGTCGCCGGATAAGGGAAGGGTATTAGACCGTGTTCCGGGGGTAGAGAGAAAGGGAGTCAAGGGGGGGGGGGGGGGGCAAACGATTGTCAATATTTGACAAGATTTCTCTGCATTTTCAGCAAACCTTGGGCCCAGAGTCAGCTTTATTTTTCTTGCCTTGGGTATTACTTCCTTTCGAAAAGAGGACGAGAAAAGGAGCTAGAGGAAGGGGCTGTGCAAAACAGACGTGCAGAAGATATAGAATAAGAGTAAGAGAAAGAGGGAGAAAACATGTAGATAATTGTAGATAAATAATAGGGGATTAACACAAAATAAAAATAACCACATTTCTTTATGAATGATTAGGAGTACATATTTGTAAGTGTGTGTGTGCGTGTGTTTGTAAGAATACATTTATACAATTAATATGATTTTTTATAAATTTTAATAAACATAAATGTTTTTAAAATATTTTTTCTACCGATTTTGTAATATAATTTCTTTTTCGAATAAAATCATATAGAAGACCGAAGACATATCACGAAATGTTATTATAGGGACAGACCAAACAAAAAAATACACCAGTCCCTAAAGACCCATCGATATTTTTTGGTGAGAGTAACAGTCAATTTCGAAAACCTCCCTTAAAGGAAAAAGAAAAAAAGGGTGTATTATCGAAATATCCCGCCAGGAAATTAGAGAGACGTATCACTTGGGGGAATATATCACGCGAGAGAGAGGGAGACACCAGGCCAGGTAGATTACGTGACTGGCGTCACGTGAGGTCGAAGCCAACCTCTCAAGTAGCAACCCATTTCCTTGGCATTTAAGGTAAAAAAAAAATACAATGTCACAACATATCACATGGCATCAATAAACCATAAACACAGCCCTATATGAAATACCAATTCCACCATATTGAGATAAATTGTTAAATAAATTATTATCTTCATTTTCATACGAAGCTAGGCACACTAGTGGCGTTATCAAACGCCACAAAAATAAGAGGAGATTCACGTATATGATAGCTCTCTCCTTCACTGAATCGATGATATATTAATCAGCATGACTTTCGGAAGGTTACACATTGATTGTGTATTATATATCCACTTCCATTCGATAGATTTGGCAATTTAGACAAGTAAAAAAAAAGTTTTTAAAAGTTTTTAGTGGTGTATTTAAAAAATATATTTTTTACTTTTTACTGATCCAACAAAATAATGAAAATTATGTCTTTGGTCGTCGTTAATTTATGATGAAAACTAAATCAAGTCGAATGTAAAATTTAAGTATCAATTTTTAAGTATCGACATTAAATATACTATATATATATATATATATATATAAGAATAATGCATTGATTTATAATTTTGTCAATATTGTTAATATACCATGACATATAAAATTATTCAAGTAGTATTTTAGTTCTTTATTTTATTTTTTTACTTTATTTCATTAATGTTAATTTTTTTAACATGAGTTCTTTAAAAGTAGAGAGGAGATTCTGCTAAATACATTATATTTTTTTATTTTAAGAGGTTGGGAGCTGTCGTCCTGCCTCAGGAATAGTGCGGAATTAAGTCGGCTTTCTAAAAATGGGCTTAGTCACGCAAAAAATATGGGGATATCGTCTTGCACAGTTATCATACAAAGTATTTTCTAGAATTATTTCTGTTAGTATGCTAATCTGAATACCAGTGTGCGCCTAGGAGAGGCAAAACAATCGATCAGATTTTGTTGTTGGGTAGCTGTGTAAAAACCCTAGGAGTATAACACTGACTTGAAAATGTCGCCCATTGATTATCTTCAGGCTTCTATAGAGAATTATGTGTGTGATGGCCAAGATCTTATGGCCCCTCTGTGGGAGAAGGGGCGTGGTCGACGGAGCGAGGGAGGGGGCGTGTATTCCAGATCTGAGAACGTTGGCTGCCTAAAGCTCATTAAACTGCCGTGTGTGGTTATGAAAGAACAATTTAAAGGAAATAGGAGTTACGGGAAAAACGTTCAGCTGTACTGCTGCAATGCATTTAATCAAGGTTAGATGTACAGAGAGGTCAGGCCATATAGCTCTAATAGATAGCAGCACGATTCCTCTTAAGACTATGCTCACCTGAGATTACCAGCTGGAAAGAGAGTCCAAGGAAATATAGTTAAAAGATTTTAAGAGCAACTTGCGAACGCAAAATTGGTTGGAAAAAACTAAAGATAGGGATAGAATTATTGGAGCTTACAGCCTGTCTTTTACAGCTGACGAGTTACCAAACCGTTATTACATAATCGCGATTACGTGACTGTGGAATGAGGGATATACTCTGTCCTATGTCCATTAAGTTACTATTAACAGTTCTCTTCCCTCAGGCTGTGGAAAATCAATTCCCACACCATGGAGGTCAGTAAGACCTCTACTTAGAAGTTACAAACTCCGAGGTAAGTACTTTAATAACTCAAATGGTTAGCTAACCATAACGGTAAGCATGAAACGAGAGTGATCATTAGCCCGTCCCAGAACGTTATTTTTGTCACGAATATATATATATATATATATATATATATATATATATATATATATATATATATATATATATATATATATATATATATATATATATATATATATATATATATATATATATATATATATANGTATATATATATATATATATATTTATATAAAGAAGTACTCGTAGCTGCGACATATAGCGATCAATGTGTACACACATAAAGACAAAATCACAAGGAGTAAAATTCTATCGCCCTTCGTCGGTTAGGTTTGATGCGCAGTTTGCGCATTTTGGTGGTTTTTTGAGGTTAGGGCATCTTTTGGCCTCGTGACCTTTCCTTGCGGCCCAGCTGCATGTTTGGGTCGGGGCCGGGCATCTAGTCCCTATGTGGCCGAAATCCTGGCATTTATAGCATCTAGGGAGGTCGATAAACTGTGTGTGCACTGCACTCTCTATCTTACCTGTTCTTGAATGCTATATATGTATATATATGAACAGATGGGAGAAATAACACACAATAATAAATATCACAATTAATAAACTTTTAGAGGAGATTTCTCGTCCTTCGTCAGTGAGGAATGTGGCCACCATCAATTAACCCCTTTCCGTACATGCTTGGCACCTCTCTCTCTCAACTGTTTCCTCAACCTTCAAACAATATTAATTATTGTGACATTGCTTTTGGATATCTAGGAAATCCATTTTCTTAAACCCCTCTGAATAAAACTGAAATAAATTTTAGTTAATTTTTATTTTTTTCCCGTTAATTCTCATCAAAAATGACGTTATCACATTTTTAGATGAGAGTTCTCAGAGTTTAATTAAAGAAGAAAAATTAGGAACTTGAAAATGGCCCCGAAACTTTGTAATGGAGTAAAGAATAACATGAATAATATAGTTTGGATAATCAAAAGGGGGTCACAAGATTACAAATTTATTAAAAATTAATCACTCAAAACTTCCAGAACACTCTTGTCTAATTTTCTAATTAAAAAATGAAAATCTTAATTTTAGGAAAAAATTATATTAATACTATATTTATCTCAATTAATATACTCGTGTATTTATAATATTCACCCCATAAAACGTAATCACATTTAGTATAAAATGATTACCAAATTGCCTTTTGTGAAATAGACTATAAATAACACTGTGTAAACAATCCAAATTAACAATAAAATGAAGAAAAATCCAAAGGATGACATGTATTTCAGGAGTTACTAACATCCTGCAAGATATGAAGTAACAATTTATGTAATCAATTTACACCATTTGTGAATATAAATACTTTTTTTTTTTAAATTAGTATATTTAATTTTAATTTTTGAGCAGGTTTTCCGGAAAATAAATCATGATAACTTTGTAATAGCTAAAATCAGTTGTTGAGAAGAGGGGTTTAGAGAAAGACACAAACTTTAAAATCTTAATATATTCGTATTGCTATGGATACAAAGAAAAAATGTATACAGCATAATTTGTGTAAAATGTAATTTTATAACATCTTTAAATTTATATAT
>KZ809693.1:28581-41205 GCA_000696205.2 Oncopeltus fasciatus
CATGTTAGGCAGCGCTGAAGATAATGTATTATATTAAATTAATATTAAGGAAAATAAATAAGATTGTGATTTCGGATGTAAGTGATCCCTCTTATTTTTAAAACATAAAAACAATTACGACATTTTTTTTTTCAAAAACGGATGAGGTGTTTAGATAATTATTAAAATTTATAATTAAGATATCTTCGTTTTAATTTTAATCTGGAAAATTTTATCGAATATACTAAATTTAAATGTGTATTTTTTCCAAAAGGAAACTGGTTAATTTAGGAATATTCAATATTATTGAGGGCATCCCCCATTGTTCATTCTCGAATAGTCTAGAGCCAATCTTAGTTGAATACAGTATAATATAATTTTTATGCTCATTGATATACCTGGCTCGTATATTACAGAATTTCGTAATTAACTCTTATTTGTAGACATATTTAACGAAGTACGGGAAATCTGCTCAGATTAAGCAAACCTTTCGTGATGAAATTTTATGAAAATATCTCGGAGATTTTAAAAACAATAGTACAATTCTCTTGATCCGGGTACATCTCTAAGCAAAAATATGAATGTTTTTAATTTGGTTTTTTTTTTAAGACAAATCTGTAGTTTTTATAAAATTAAAATATTTAATTCATTTTTATGCCGAGTATAATTGAAATTATGAAAATAAATTTGGAGTGCTTGTTATAAAATATCTAATTTATGATTGTAATGGTATACTTGTTCCTATTTCATGCAAATATAAAGTACAAACTTTGTTATATCGAACGTAAATACAAATCAAATTAATAATAAAATAAAATAAAAAAAACATTGTGGGGAATTGTCAAAGAGTGTTAATTGTTAGAGCACCCAGAGTGATGTGTTCATGCAGTGTGATCTGAGAAGTCCGACTCCCGTCGCGTCGTCTGAAACTTTGTTATGAGCAGCAGTAAAAACTTCCAAACGCCGGCTGAATAGGAAACTTTTTTTTCTGGGGGAGAGCTGAGTCGCAGGGAGGGTTGGGGTGGCGCGACGGGTAGGGTGGCGGCGATTAGGGGTAGCGGCGGGTAGGGGTGGTGAGGATGGACGCAAAAGTGTGGGATATCCCCATTGTTTCGCAACTTTTTAAAACTCTTCCTTGAAATAGAATATATTTTATGAATTAACTAGTAAATTTGTAAATCAAAAATGTCCAGCAGCGCCCCCGCCCCGACCCCAGCCCCCACCACACACCCACCCAAGACCGACCGCAGGTCGCTCGGCCCGAGTCCGTGGATAGCATCCTGAATGTGGTTATTAAGTATCAGCTAGATTAGTTCTTTATTGTCATAGGATGTACATCCTTTCTTCCTGACAATTTCAGGCTACTTATAATTCACACTTTTTAATCCTAATCTATAAATATGGTAGAGAGAGAGAGAGAGAGAGTGTGTGTGAGAGGTAAAGGTGTGAGGTGTGAAAGATAAACTTGTGGAAGGTTATAAAAACACAGGTTAATTAGTACTCAATGGTTCTCCCTAATTCTATTTGTCTTCGTGGAACTCATTAACACAATTTTAAATTCATCATTTGTATTATTTTAATTAATAATTTTTGTTTGAGATAAAAAATTTAATTATATCCCTTTATATACAATTATTGGCTGCTTAGGGATATGAAAAAAAATAATACATCATTTAAAAATAGGAATTAAGTAACATATTAAATTAAAGTGAAATAAAGCAGCATATAAAATTAATTAACTTTGTGAATTTAAAAACTATTTACAGGTGATTTCTCTCGCTTAATTGTTTTCTTTATTTGATGAACTTTGACCTATACGGACTTTTAACTATTATTAATGTTAATTATTACGCGAAATCCCTAATTGAGAGGTTTTCGATGTCAAAAGCTTATATAAACTAGACAGATGAATTAAAATCCATACAATTTACTTGTAAATCACACATTTTGAGCGTGAAATATCACAAAGAATGGGGAAAAGTCTCTCAATCCTTGGAATATGTATATACAGACTTATATGTATCCCGAAATGTCTAGCAACCCTGATTCTTCCTTTTCTTTGATGGTATCAACGAATAACTTGAGTTGCAGACAATTACAGTATCGGCGTTTTTGGTAATTTTTCAATTTTGAGCACTTATCTAGAACTTTGCAGAAAAACCTTAGATTCCCTATTTTGCCCTTTTAAATTCCTAATTTTTTTTTCGATAACTTTTCTTATCAGTACTGCAATGATACAATTTGGTCTGATGAAAGCTTGTTGATGAAAGTTCTGAATATTACCTTTTTCCGTAGATGCTCAGTTCTGACTAGTCAGGGACTCCAAGAACGCCTCTTTAATCCTTGTTTGAAATACCACTGGGAAGGTTATTCTATTGTAAGGCTTAAAGGTATTGCACAGTCGAGGAACAGCATCAAATATCATATGTTGGTTGGATAGAACGAGTGCAATCATCGGGAGTGGCCGCCGACGAGGGAAGTGTAACTTCATGAACTTTTATAGTAACATACACGAGAGAACTCCTGAAACCTTTGTGTTTATGGATTTTGTTTATTTTATTGATTATTTACTTTTAGGTAAAGCTCTAGGATTAAATAGAAATATTGAATCCCCCCCCCCCCCTCAACAACTCTCTATTCCTCCCCACTACCCTACCTCGTTTCACTTTTTTTCTTTCACTTCCCTCCCGCCCTCTCCCATTCTTTCTCGCTCCCACTTACCATTCTAACTCCTTATTACCTCTCCAAATTACGTTCCTCCTCCTTCCCTTTATCCCCCCCTCTCTATTTATCTCTATCTCTCTTTCTACGTCAAATCGGAACTTCGCTCAAGGATCTACCATATCCATAGGCTGAGTTTTTCTCTCTTTACTTCTCTCGATCAGATTCTTCCAAAAAAAAAAAAAAAAAAAAAAAAAAAAAAAAAAAAAAAAAAAAAAAAAAAAAAAAAAAAAAAAAAAAAAAAGTATCCTTCAAAATCAAATCCCATTAATGTTTGTTACCGTTTATGGGGATTTGTACGTCTGTATGCCAGAAATCCTGCGACTCTCTTCCAACTGTCTCAACGATCTTCTGATAAGCCTCAAACATATGCTGGAGCTTCATGGGAACTTCTACGTCCTTTTCAAGCTCTTTGGAACGACATTAGTGGCCAAAGTAAAGAATTACTCAAAAGGAGAGTTTTTTTTTTACCGTAGATATTAATCTGAGCTGATTTTAGTTGGGGTTCGGTCAAGGTAGATCCAAAAAACACAAATTTAAAAAATGTATTTTTTAATAAAGGATTATCAGCCATCTTTAGGGCTATCATGAAGATGAGAGAGGACGTCCTGTCCCTAAGTTCACATTTCCATGACTCGACTGGAGTCCCTAAGTTCACATTTCCATGACCTTAGTCTTAGGGACAGGACGTCCTCTCTCGTCTTCATGTTAGGCAGCGCTGAAGATGGCCTGCAATGTAAGCCGAAACGTTGGCAGATAATCCTTTATTGAAAAATACATTTTTTTAATTTGTGTTTTTTGGATCTACCTTGACCGAACCCTAACTAAAATCATCTCAGAGTAAAGAATTACTGAGTGCCAAAATAATCAGACTGAGGATTAATAACTAACTAACTAAAGTTAGTATTGAACGAGCACATACGCAACTCCAATTTATTATTGTTTTATTGTTGTTTTTTTTTAAATAATATTTTTAGCTCCTGAAGAGGCAACAGAAAAGGATGTGAAACTAGTAAGGAAAAATAGTGTTAGGTTTAATATAAAATATTGGTGTATAAAACTTTTTATAATAATAAAAAGTTTTAAAGGATAATTTTATACCTGTTATGATCTTTATATTATGGTATTATGGTAAAAGCTTAGATAACGACGGTTAATGCGTTATAAACAATCTTCCTTCCTTTATCATCCGTTGCTGTACGTAAAAGGCATTAATGACCCTAGGGGTTGAGATGCCATAAAAAAAAAATTTTGATTACCTCAAACTTCTTCCAAAAGTTTCCAATGGAAATCCTGAGGTTTGAATTCGAATTTTATATTTAAAAATCATTAAAATAATAAAAGAAGCCAAATTGAGAAGTTGAAGAGCTAGTTTTTGCCAGACTTCCTCTAGAGCTAGTTTTTGCCAGACTTCCTCTAGAGCTAGCTCTTGAAAAACGAAATTTAATCAAGGTTAGATTTAATTTTTTAATTAATGATGAAATATTTATGTTGCGCTCCCTGTCATAACAGCCATTCATTGATAACACTTGATGGGGTTGAGAGAGAGGTTTGGGGGGAGGCGTTCGTAGGGGCGGGTAAACGCTGCAGTGAACGTCAACTGTTTGTCAAGTGGGGTTTGCAATGTTTACCTAGAGCTCGGCCCTATTTATTTACCCGGGGCTCTCTTCAATCCGACGGCGGCCGAAACGAGACGAACTAGGAGGGACGGACCTCGTCGCATTAATCACCGGGACAAGTGTTCTTTACTTGCTGCTAGGGGTTGTTTGTCCACAGGGGGTGAGTGCACTAGACAGCAGTGCAGGGATGCTAATATCGATATAATTGCATTCTTTTTGTAAGTTACTCCTCGTGTCAGAGTTTTCTATGTGTTTTCCTTCTTTCCAAATTCTTTTTTTAGTCTGAAATGCACTCATAGACACTAGCTTGCGCACACACATACAAAATAGGAGAGAGAACCAGTGAGAACTAAAAAAAACCTGTATTTTTATAATTTACAACAAGTTTATCTACCATAGTTTGTATTCCTCTCTCTCACCCTTTATTTATTTTTTCATTCTCACTAACACACCCACATAATCCTTTTCTCACTCAGTGTCTCATATTCTTTCTCATTTATTTCAAATTTCACACTTTGTACTCCAACCTTTCTCCCTTGCTCTCTCTCATACACACAGAGGAAATTTTAGTCATGAAAAAATTAAAATCTATATTATTTTATACATTTCTATCTCGTTCAAGTGAGATAGTTTAAAATGTTTCTCTGTGTTTTACTTTATTTTAGAAATAAACTATAGAAGAAGCTAAATTTCAAAATTCTAAATTTTTTTCTTCTACAGTTGGTTAAAATTTATCTGGTCTCATCCGATCGACTTTTATCAAATATTTATACAATAAGGTTAGTTTAAAAAACATAATAGTATTCAAAAATTATATGAAGATTCTGGATAAATGTGATGATATCTGCTACTCGTAATATATTTAGTTAAATTAAAAAATAATATATAAATTTTAAAGAATACGTACAATGTGTCTATTTAGGAATAGGAAATAAAACAATTAACTTTATTGAAAATAGAAGAATAATTAATGCGTAAACCTAGTATATTAAATACCTCTGCCGTGAAATATATAATGTTATGAGCAACGTCAATATTAATTAAATGCAGAAATAAATTGAAGTTAATTGATTATAATATGTAATTATTCTATTAATTAATAATTAGGTGGCCACCTGTAACTGTCCCCTTCCGCATGGACCTGGTCTACTCGTTACATACTGACCCAGTCATTAACAGTACCAGATGAAATAAAATAACATATAAATATATAAAATACTTCACAATTAAATATAAACTTAATTAGAATAATTTTCTAGATGAAATTCATATATGTAATTTTATTATTCAAGGCATATAATTCGGTTTGCCGCTAAATTTACATAAAATAATTGTTTATTGGAATTTGAAATTTGTTACTCTTAACTCGATCCTATTAAAAGGATTTAGAGTAGCCCCATACCCTCGTATTATCGGACTATCACACAATGTACTAATTTATCGCTCAGTTTGCCAAGTTAATTAAACATGTAAATTATTTAGATACATATTATCAGGGTTACTGTGTTTCCTCTATTGTCAGTAGCTGATATATTATCTAACGGGGTTTTGTTATATGACCTAATTTTGAATAAAATATTAAAACNTATATATATATATGTAATATGTGGAGTTCATTCCTCCAAACTAAATATGTGTGGTCCATGTAAACCTGCATTGAAGAAGCATTTTGTAATTAAACTTGGCATATATATTTTGCATATATGCATATCTGATTTATGGTCTGAATACAGACTTTAAATTTTTTTCTTTTAAATATTTTTTAAATTTCCAAACAATCAAAGTTACAACTTAGTCTTCCAAAATGTTAGAAAGTACACATGATAGATAATTACTCTCTAAGTAAATTATGTTCTATAATTTCTTTATGTTATTAATAAGGACAAATTTTTTTTTTTAATTTTGATCTACTTCTAACTCCATTCTAAATCATTATCAGCCATCAATGAACTCGTCTGAAGGTGTTCATTACGAGACATAAATTTCCAGCCTGGTTTCCTTAGTTAGGATTTTTAACATTTTTTCCAAATTCGTATCGAAGAAAGTCTTGTTTTTCCTAAGGGAAATCTGTTTAGAACTGTCAGATTAATGTACTATTTGCTCCAGCTGACCGAATTCAAACTACCCGTTATAGTTTAATAATGATCTCATTATGAATTATTACAGCATAAATATTACTATAGAGAACTAATTTTAATGCACCATAAATATGATGAAGCAGAGTAGGAATGCATAAATCTGAGAGCATGTTTTTTTTTCTGTTGGAGTGCGAGTGAACTGGCTCGGAAAAATCAGAGAAGAATAATGAAAGGCCATATAAGAAAAGCCGTTATGACCCTCTAAATCTGCTTATGACTTCATGTAAAATAAATCTCCCCCTACCTTTTCTATTTCCCTTCAGACCTACTTACTCGCCCCCCACCATCAGAAGGGCTGTGTGGTGGAGGGTGGGCGCTTCCCGCCACAGCTTTTACATATTCCTGTATCTGGGGGTTGGATCTCCGATACAGTACCCTTCTTCTTTTTTTTTTTCTTTCATTCATGCATTCATCCGTAAAGAAAATTTTGAAATGCTTTTACTCAGGCTTTAGGGGTAGGGGAGACGACTTTAGAGCCGATACACATAGCGAAACTAGGTCCAGAAAAATATACATTGATTAATCACTAGTTTAAAAAGGAACAGTAACATATAAATAATAATCATTAAATAATTTATCGTTATTAGTTATAAATATAACGTTAAGAAGCAAGGAATTTAGAACTTAGAATTCCAGAAAAAAAAATCCTGATAATTCTTTCAAAAGAGTCAGTCAGGCAGGAGATGCGTTATCTAAGCATATTCTCCATGTATCATTAAAAATGGATATAAATAATAGTGAATGAGAAAATTGATCTTTAAAACCGGTGAGAATTATGAATGTAAAATGTATGAACACTAAAGCTTGTTCTAGGCCGGCCGGAAAGGTAGAGGTGGGGGAAACGCTCATTCTTCGTTGTTTAAATTAAGATAATTTAAATGTTTAAAATTTCATCTTTATTATTTAAAAAATTACTTTTTAAACCAAATATTATATAAGTAATACTTTGCATTACTCAATGATTGAAGTTACTACAATTATAAATTTCCTTCTCTCTCAATCTCTCACTCACTCTCTCTTTCTCTAAGCTAATGCTTTTAAGCAATGCAATTAAAAGCATAAATATTGAGTTTGGTTGTTTCTATATTCTAGAAATAACAGGGCCTTACCAACACTCTTAATTCCTTTATTTTTTTTAAATTATTATAAATGTAAAATTATTTGGAAAATTTGTTTGGAATAAAAGTGTTATAAATTATAAATATACATTTAACACGTGTTTAACTTTACTTAAAATATCTTAACACTAATAATAACGAAGATATAATGATTTCAAATTTCGGCGTTTTTAAACCCACCGATCTTCCTTTACTGATTTTAGCCATTAACAAATTCCATTCACCGTATACTGAAAATAAGCTTAAATACCGAATTCACTTCCATTATTTTAAAAATTACAAAAACAGGAGCGTGTGTATACCTACACACGCACATGTGTATATATATTGTTTTTTTTAAACAGAACAAATTAATTTTTAGTTCATCAAACCGAATATTACCAAGTGGAGGCGGGAGTTCCACAAGGTAGTGTGCTCGGGCCCATCCTTTACATCCTGTATACTGCCGATATCCCCTCCCATCCTAACACACTTCTTGCAACCTTTGCTGATGACCAAGCAATCCTTTCTTCCGATGTTGACGCACATACTGCCAGGAGGAATCTCCAACGACATCTTATGGACATACAGCGATGGTGCCAGCTCTGGCGCATTAAGGTTAACGAAAGCAAATGCTGTCATGTTACGTTCACACTAAGGAAGAAGCAGCCTGGCAGAATTTACTTTAACCATATTCCTATCCCTACTTCCGACTGCGTCAGATATCTAGGCTTTCATCTTGACTCCCGACTAACATGGAACACACACACAAAAATCAAAAGACAGGAACTAAATAGGAGATTTGGACAACTTTACAAGCTGCTAAACCGCAAGTCAACTTTAACTGTGACTAACAAACTAACTCTTTACAAGACACTGTTGAGACCTATTTGGACTTATGGAGTCGAACTGTGGGGAACTGCTAAACCATCCAACATCCAAAGAATACAGTCCTTCCAATCCAAAACCCTAAGAATCATAGTTGATGCACCCTATTACGTAACCAACTCCTTACTCCACAATGACCTTGAAATCCCGTTTGTAAAAGAAGTTATCACAACCCGTTTTAATAAATTCCACTCTGCCCTTTCCATGCATCCCAATCCTCTAGCCCAAACTCTATCTAGTAGTACCCATCCTAATAACCCACCACGCCGCCTGAATAGGAAATGGCCGCGTGACCTCATCATTGCCAACACTTCCCAATAAGAATTGAAAACAAACAATTGTAAATATTGTAAATAGTGCTTTAGGAGTACTGCCATTGGGCAGCTTCTCCACCAAGCGAAATACATGATAGATTAATTTTTTTTTTTTTTATTATTTATTTATTTTTATTTATTTTTTTTTCTTAATTATTATTATTATTTTTTATTTTTTTATTTTTTTTAATCATTATTATTATTATTATTATTTTATTACTATATGGTGTATGTTGTACATTATTATTATTATTTATTGTATACTATGAGAGCACATTGCAAGATGCACGCTGTGCAGGATGTAATTTCTAAAATAAATAAAATAACCTATAGACTAAAAAAGTTCATCAAATGTAAAATCGGTAAAGATCCGCTGAAATTAAAAAAAAATTTATTACTTGAATAACTTGACATTTTTAAGGTAAATCTGTTAATAAGTAATTGTCGCTTGTATTTAATAAATATACAATTATTATTTGGTGAAAACGATAAAAGTAGACTTTCTTCCAAAACCAAGTTGTCTTTTTTTTAAGGGTTTATCTTCATTTAACAGAAGAGGAAAACATTTTTTTTTTTTAATTATAAAGGAAATAGATACATTTAGCTAATCAATGGTTGAAACCAGGGTGAAAAAAAGGAGTTTTCGAATGAAAACTGTTGAAAAGAACTCAAACAAAAGGACTTACTACAGGCTCGAACAAAAGCCTACTATAGATGAAATAAGAATAAATAATTAGAGGGTAAGGTGAGAGAAAATTTGAGGGTGTTAATGGAAAATCTATTTAATTCCAAGGAACCATTTTCGATTATTGGAACAGGCTATTGTACACAAAAATTGGCCATTGGTCGACTAACATAATTCCTTACAGCATGTTCATATTTGTATCAGTGATTAAGTAAATAAATAAAAGTAATAAGGGCTAATAAAGGCTATCACCTGAAGGGATACTCTTCCAAAATAAGATAAACATCTGATAGAAGCTAGATCACTTTCAGAAATAAAGAAAGAACAACATAAGTTTGTGAGTAATAGCAGACTAAATCAGTTTGAGTTAGAGAGCTCTAATTTGGCTGGGATATCTTGGAGAACGGATCGACAGACCTTGGGTCATGCTACTCCATACTTCCAACCCTTACATGCCTAATATCCAGCTTACAACCCCTTACTCCTTCCACCCCTACAGACTTCATCAAGGTTATATCTGCACGTTCTATGACTTGTGAAAAAGTCATTCTTTTTCTCCACCAATCCTTTAAATGAGGAGACAAAAATATGATCAACACATGCCAAACAAATTTCTCTCTATCTCTTTCTCTACACACTCACACAAACTATACTCTCAAGAGCAAATAATCTTGAGGAAGATGTAATTACAATTATTCAAGTTACATATGACATATATCAAGTCGTATTGGGATAACTCATCAGAAATTACGTCTTAACTTTGCAGTGGACAGTATTTTTGAAGTCCACTAAATATAAAAACGTTGTTACGTTTATTCTTTTGCAAACAACAGTAAGCGAAAAGTTTAAAAATTAGCATAATTGATCCCAGTGATGAGATTAATTACTAATAGTTAGAAAAAAGCGGTGTTATAATTTAAAAAAAACACGTTTATATTATAATTGTTGATCACTATATATATATTATATATTAAAGAATATATATGTTCGTCAAGGAGGAGCTTCGTAAAATAAACATATTTCTCCCTTTTCTTTTAAGTTTCTCATAAATAATAGTATATAAACTATTTGTTCTTACAAGCTGGAGAAGGCGATGCATGTAAAGGGTTAGATAATTAGAGCTGGATCCAGAACTTTAACTTTAAGGACTCATTTTCATAAAAATTACATATCTACTTTTTCCTAAGATGGCAAAATATAGAAAATATTATGATAATTGTGGTAAATTAATCCCGCATTTCATTGTTTTATTTACTATTTTTTCTGACTCCCTGTACGATTCTGATAAATATAGACAAAACTTTTAAATGAAAACTAAACAAAAAAAAAAAAAAAGTTGTGGAAGATACATTTAGTTAGTTTATCATAAGACTGATACCCTCAACCCGGCTTAACCATATTGAAGTAGTGTATCATTCACAGTATGAAGTTTATGGATGTTAATTTTCTTCGTTAATGATAAAACTTGGCATTCCAAGTATGTCAAGAAATTTCAAAGGGATAAAACGATATGCTATTACCATATCATATTGTTTTATTTATCATGTTGGTGCGTACCAACGATCCTTGGATTAATTCCAAAGCTGTCTGAAAACTTCCACATCAAAACTGCCTAATTACTTCATAAGTTTCAAACCGTTTTTAAACATCCAGCGCTTTCAGAATATTCAGCGTATAGCTGATTTAGAAATATGCTTTTAAAAAAAAAAATTTTTTTAAGCCTCTTGGAAATGCAAGAACATTAAAAAGCTTGGAATCAGTTATTCCGATTTTTTATTTACGATTGAAGAGTACTCTAAATATATAACTAGCCAGAATCTGCGCATGCATATAACATATGTAGTTGTCTAAAATAGAATAGAAATTCAATAAACACCTACTCATTATCACAGAATTATAAATTTCGCTTCGTGGAATACAAAAAAGTAAGTTATTCACTTGCTATAAGATAAACTATTAAGAAATTCATTTATAAATATATAAAATACTTCACAATTAAATATAAACTTAATTAGAATAATTTTCTAGATGAAATTCATATATGTAATTTTATTATTCAAGGCATATAATTCGGTTTGCCGCTAAATTTACATAAAATAATTGTTTATTGGAATTTGAAATTTGTTACTCTTAACTCGATCCTATTAAAAGGATTTAGAGTAGCCCCATACCCTCGTATTATCGGACTATCACACAATGTACTAATTTATCGCTCAGTTTGCCAAGTTAATTAAACATGTAAATTATTTAGATACATATTATCAGGGTTACTGTGTTTCCTCTATTGTCAGTAGCTGATATATTATCTAACGGGGTTTTGTTATATGACCTAATTTTGAATAAAATATTAAAACCGGCGAAGAGTTTAAATAGCGTAATTAACATCAGCATTGACAGCTTTTAAAACAAATAAAGTTTTGACGAGAATTTTCTATTTTGCATTTAATTTTCCTTAAAGTACGCTCAACAATGCGATCTAAAAATAAATGAATATTATGTATAAATACTTTATTTTATTTGTGTAAACCTGTCCGAATATGATTAAGCTATGGCCTAACAGTTTGACTGGTCATATGAAAGTTCGTCATGAAGAACAAGAATGAGTTTGTCGGAATCGCACTTATTCTCCAGGTCAATTGGTTACACCGATTGCCCGTTAGACAAAATTTCAAAATTTAACCAATAGTTTCAGTCCCTTAGAGTTAATGGATCACCTATATATAAAATTACACAAATCTTTGTAAAATATAGAACCTAAATGTAAAATGTATGCATATTCGGTTAAGGTATTTTTGAAAAAATAACAATTTTGTCTTTATTTCAAGTTGAAGAATTTTTTTAATTATTCATTTTGAATTTTACATGTCTTAAATAGCATAACACTGAGATTTCATAAGATAAGGGGAGAGGGATAAATATTTTGAATTTCAGTTCATTTTGGATTTTCTAGCAAAACAATAAAATGAGATTTGCCGTGAAGTGAGTATGCTGGCAAATTTGTTATGAAATTTTGCACTGATTACACTGTGAGATTTTTTCATCAGCTGAATATTTAAAATCTATTTTAATATATAAATAAAGGGGACTAGTTGGTCGTTTAATGGTTAAAATAACCATTTATTAAATGTATATTTTTAATGATATAAAAATTTGTAATTTTTGATTATTATTATAAAATGGTTT
>KZ809693.1:50009-69511 GCA_000696205.2 Oncopeltus fasciatus
TAAATATATGTTGTAATATATTATATAATGTTAATATATTATTTATAAAATTGTCTCAAAATAAGAATTTAAATAATACAATATATAAATAATAGTACTTCAGAAGGAGATTTAAGAACACCTAACTCTTACTTAGCTTAGATATGTATTACAAAAATACTGAAAGGAGCTGATAAGTTATCAGCGAACTCCAAGGAGTTATTGGAAGTCAAGGTTGACTTCTTCTTGCTTTGATAAGCAGCGGAGAGCAAACCCTTTTAGAATTTCACCCTAGTCCACTTTGGCACTACGCCCGTTTGATCGCATTGTTGGAGTTCTGAGAGACTTGAAGGGAGGTCTTCAAGCAACCCCCAGTCTGAAGGGGTGGGATGTGGAAAGGATCGCATCTCTTCACAATGACTGCTGTTTCATAGATGATAACAAACATTTTATTTCTGTTTAAATATTATGGCGAAAATAATATTGTAATTAATTAATAAATGATAAATACTGATTGTCTATTTATGTGTTCATACTGTATAATCAAGTAGGTATTTAGTGCCATAAGATATTTTCATATACAAAACTAATGATTGTGCAGAAAAAGGTAATTTTACCCCATTTCCTTATAAAATATAAGTACATTTTTTCGTAACAGTGATCGCAATTAAATAACAACCTATTTAAAATAAAATAAAATAAATAATATCCTGGAGTTCACATTTATCAAACAAGGAAACTAAAATCAATATTGGAATATCGGTCCTTAATAATGTGTGATTTTATTAACTTAAAAGAACCAAGAAAATGTATTCCCTTGGAAATATATTCTCCTAAAATGTATTTTTCTATGAAATGAAATTTATATATCGTCTCTGAGCCAACCATACAGATTAACATTTAACTTTTTATTATTACTTTTGACTTGTAAGACAGCAAAATTGTCATTTATTTTATTTTATCTCTATACCTTTGATAAAATTAACAGAGATGGAAAAATATCTATTTACCAATGATTTATTTGTATTTTATTTATGAATATTTTTTGAAAATAAGACAGTGAAAACCTGTGTGGTACACCGGGAACGACCGATTCGGAAAGCAAAGCTTAGTATTATACAATTTGTTTTTTTGCTGTGTTAGCCTTTCTTGCAACCACTTAGGGTCATTGGAGGGAGGGGCTATCTACAAGTTGCCACCCCATTTTAAACACCCATGGCTCAGGATAAGCTTCTATTCATAAATAAAAGATTGACCTGGGCAGGATATGAACCCGCGGTGTCAGGATTGCGAGACGTTTACGGATCCCCTGAGCTAGCCTGGCGCCCCTATTATACAATTTATTGCTATTACTATTTGAAATTCTTCAAGAACATTTAAATATGTAAAATTTATCCTTCCTTTTCTCTATCACTTCTCATTACCTCTCTAGTCCTTTATTCCTTAACTTGATTGTTTAGCGGAATATACGGAAATTATATGTTTAAAAAAATAAATTTAATGAGAATGTCACCAAAATGCCATTAATATATACGTGACTCAATATAGTATGTTCAATATATATTAAATCAAACTGTTTTAAATAAATTACTATTAAATTTATAATATAGGTACTATAAATTTAATTGGCAAAATATTATAGGAAATTCCCTCTGCGACTCAAGATAGAGAAATTGCCATTTGTCACAGGCGTTTGTATAAAATCATTTCAATGTTTATTTTCTGCACACTAAAGCAAAGCTTGTTATTGAAATATTTCTGCCCAAACGATATGGTGAATTATAATAAATAAATTTTGGTAACATTACCGACTATTAACTGAACATTAAACCAAGACTGGCTCTTTCTTCTCAAACTTTTTTTCTCCCACTTTTCCTTTTTTTCTCACTCCCCTCCAGACTCTATTTTTCTATTTCCTTCATTCCTCGCCCCTTTTTAAAATACTAAACAAAAATTGGGGAGTAATTTTTCTTCTCCAGCTGATTCCCATTTCTGTTAAGATATATTATGTTATAATTCTTATTTATTATCTTTTGCGAACTTTTAATTTATAATAAATTTTAATACATTATGTATCCATAAAAAAATACTTATTTTGTGTTTACATACATAAATACATATTTAAATTGAATTTTCATTGCATATTTGAATTCCGTCGATATATTATAAAGCTAATATTTCTTATGATGAAGTGGCAATAAAAATTAATCAAAATTAAATTTATAAATATACATTTAATTAACCGGGAGAGTTTTGCACTGGTTAAACTTAGCCAGGATCAAATAAATTAATTAATCTCTCTCTCTCTCTCTCTTCCTACTTCCTCTTTCTCTTTCTATGCCTCTCAATACAATATATTCTTCCCCTCTGTTCACACTTCCGCTCAATGATTAATTTGTACTAAGCTCAATGATGTATGTAGCTCGTTTTTTAATAGTTAAAATCTCTCAGTTAAAGTTCCTTCCTGAGAAAGCTATGCTAAAAAAAATAAATAAAATGAAATAAAAAAGAAGAAATTAATTATTTGAAATGGATCCAGCAGAATAAGAGTTTCATAAAGAGAGGAATTAAATTACATATTGCATTCTATTCCTGTTCTGTTTTCATATAATTTGTATTATCCCTCAGGTGACCGTTACTTCTACTCCAGAAACAGATAAACTTTTTTTTTTTTCCTTTCTTTTTAATCTTGAAAAATGGAGGAAACTGAATCGTTGAAATAATGAGGTATTCAAGGAGTGTCTGAAATTTCTTTGAAAAATTGACTAACAAAGGCCTCCAACTGAGCTATTGTATTCTCCTCTGAGAGCATCAGCCCCACTTCGTAATCCTCCTTTCTCAGTGAAGCACTGAATCAAATTGGGAAACAATGTTATTGCTAATGATATTTTGTGTTAGGTAAAATATTCATAATTAATTGTGTCTGTCATATAGTTTAGATGATATATTAGTTGTAGTAGTAGTAGTAGTAAATCATAATGGAGGGCAATCAACTTCTAGGTTATTACGCCCTATAAATACCCTTTAATATATTTACTATAAATTAGTTAATAAAATACAGGAATCAGGATTATTTCGACCACTATAACAACCTAAATTAATGGATTNGATCATAATGGAGGGCAATCAACTTCTAGGTTATTAAACCCTATAAATACCCTTTAATATATTTACTATAAATTAGTTAATAAAATACAGGAATCAGGATTATTTCGACCACTATAACAACCTAAATTAATGGATTAATTAATAATAGCTTTTTTTTTTAAATATTATTATATATATTTTTCTACAACAATCCATTAAATAATAGCCAGTAATAATTTACCAAATAACGCCCAGAAATCTGCTATAACATTTTGTTAACATATTATGTTATAAACAATAACAATTACAATATGGTTGTTTAACATAAAAGCAAAGTGGTAACTAAACTTAATGGTAAAACATCAATAAACTTAATAAACACATTAATGGTAACACATCAGTAAACTTAATAAACACATTAATGGTAACACATTAATAAACTTAATAAACTTAATGGTACCTAAACTATATTCTGACACACACATTCTCAGACACACATGCGCGAGCGCGAAGACACGCACACACTCGTTAATTGTTGTTTTTCCTGTATGTTAAAGGCAATAAACAACATTGGACATCTCTACCAACATTATGTGCATTTCTTTAAGGTTGGTTTTGTGACGAGGTTCATGATTATTTTGTGATGCATCTATGTAGTAAAATTTTCTTCGTATAATAGTTTTTTTTTCCTTCACAATGTGATTTTGAAAATTCAAATTACTACGATTTTCAAGCACATAGGGCCATGGAAGGCTACGAAAATTATACCGTGTTAGGTTTGTGGTGTTGAAGTACGTCAGTTCTGGGAGAGGGTTTCTTTGAGTTTAAATTGTATTAAGAATTTAATATTATTAATACTAATTTAAATAATAGATATTTTAAAAAAATTTAGGCTTTTTGAAGAGTCCATCAACAGAAAATATAAAAAATTTTCAGTGGTCAATCGGTTATATATCAGTTTACAATTAATATTTAGAAGTATATCATTGTATTATGAGATATGAATTCTTATAAAATTTCAAAAAAATTTGAAAGGTAATCAATAAATATTGAAATAAATAAAATTAAAATTATAAGAACTTCTTTAGAAGTAAACAATAACAGAAAAAAGACACACACATTAAGAACAATATTTAAAAACTTAATTTTTAATGTTAAACAGATCTCTTTATTTTAGACAGATGGATGCGAAATTCGCTTTCTATTGGAAACCGTAATTTAATTTCTACATAATCTGTGACCGATAGGAAAGTGAAGAGTTTAGAGACATACCAAAAACAATTTATAACACCTATTTAGTGGAATATTTTTTATTAATGTTTACATTCCATTATATTTCTATGTCTGTTGTTCTAGGGTAAATTAACAAAAAACATTATCGTATCTAGCATATAAGTAAATTACTAATACATGTTTATCTTTTACGGTACATTGGCAATTATTTGTAGAATTTTTATTATATTATCTTAACGATGGTCAATTAATTTTATTATTCACATTTATGTTCCCGTAAGGTATTAATTTATCATAAATCATAAATTATATTATTTTATCGTAGGCAATGAAAATATTTTTAATTCAATTTTCTTTTCTTATTACAGGTAAGTGGTCTACCAATACAGCGGCAAATATTTGGTAATGTATAATTTACTAAATTTTAATGCTTTAATACAACTAATTGGAATGATTGTAAAAAAATAAAATAAAACATTACAGTACTCCTGTTATCATTTTACTACAAATGCTATTTAGTATAATTTTCAAATGCAATCAATGACTAAGATAACTTATCAATAACTAATATCAGGTCTGCTTAACAATGAATATGACATTGAAATGCATTCAGATAACACTAATAAACTTTTAAAATGAATTGCCACAATTTCACTAATTTCAATTTAATGAAGCGTGTGACGCAAGTTTGTAGTCTGTAATATGTGAGTGAATATCAACAAATACATATCTACTGCATCATATATTGCTAATATAGAATTTTTCTAAAATTTACCATTGAATTGATTATTTTTCATCAAGGAACAAGTAAACAGTTAAATAATAATTTAAATTATTTCTTTTAACAAATAACTATTAACAGAAATATATTCATGTTAATACTGTTAATATATTTCCCTTGACTTCCAAAACATTTACATTTTGAAAGAAAAAAATTTAAACTGTCTTCGTTAATTAATTCTTATGCAAATTATTTTGAACACATTAAAATTTCATTTATAAAGCTATTAAAATTTTGAAGTAAAAAATTAAATGATCTCTGAAGCATTGAACTTATCAAAGCTGTAACTTGGACTTATTTTCGCATATTATCAATACTCTTTTTAGCTAATTTTTATTATTAAATGAAAGTTTTAATTTGGCAACAATCATTGTTTACTTCAACTGATTTATTTACTATTAGACAATAAATTTTAACCTTCCAATACTAACAATATTTCACACACTATAATACATTAATATTTATTCAGTAGTTCTCTCAAAAGGCTATTCAATAATATGCCCATTATACGCACATTTAGAAATATATAAGTATAATATAAAAATAAGTTTCAGATAAGCACAAACTAAAATTGCTCATATTGCTGTAATAACAAGCATACTAGCATAAACAACATTACTTTTATGTAAACCAGTGAATTTTACAAGATATATTATTAAAGTTACTTGGTTTTAAATTTATTTAGTAGTTCAAATTCAAATTTGAAGTATCAATGATTGCAACTTTTTAATGATTCTTATTATCAACAAATTTGTATTATAGATATGAAACTTGCAAAAAAAAAAATTTAGACTAAATTGAAATTAACTTAATTCTCAAATTCATAATATATATAGTAATTAGTAATATATACTTGTTCAACTTGTATAATTTAAAAAAAAAATCATGTATCCTGTTTCATAGTGAGAAAAAAATAATTTAATATTGTTATGACCTACGGGTCAATAATCATTTACTAATTTAATAAATCAGAACAAATTGAATTATATTTATAGAAAATTTAAAAACACACCATATATTTTAGTTTAGGGGGATAAGTTCCTGTGGAATGCAGTCCGTCGCGTTTATCTAGAGTTGGGAAATATAAGAAGAGAGTTCTAAGATTATTTTAGTTGGGGTTCGGTCAAGGTAGATCCAAAAAACACAAATTTAAAAAATGTATTTTTTAATAAAGGATTATCTGCCAACGTTTCGGCTTACATTGTAAGCCATCTTCAGGNTAGTTGGGGTTCGGTCAAGGTAGATCCAAAAAACACAAATTTAAAAAATGTATTTTTTAATAAAGGATTATCTGCCAACGTTTCGGCTTACATTGTAAGCCATCTTCAGAGCTATCATGAAGATGGCTTACAATGTAAGCCGAAACGTTGGCAGATAATCCTTTATTAAAAAATACATTTTTTTAAATTTGTGTTTTTTTTTAATCTACCTTGACCGAACCCCAACTAAAATCATCTTAGAATAATATCTACGGTCAACTAACTCTCCTTTTGAATATAAGAAGAGAGTTATTTCTTAAAGACACCTCTCCCTTTGCGATTGGAACAGAGACGTTATGGAAATTTATTTTTGTTAGAAATATCATTTTAAATATTTCATCTGTAAATTAAACTAATTTATAAAAGAAAATGCTAGAATAATTCATTTAAAATTTAATTATTCTATTATATTCTGCTATTGTTTATGGAAGCATTGAACTTTAAGGGTACTTTGATCAATTTAGTTCGCTTCATTTAAGGGGGGGGGGGGTTAATATCGGGCCTGCTCGTGAGTGAAGGTGTGTCCACCGATAGCCGTTATTACCCCCGCTGGATAAGGGTGGCATTCAGGCGGCCGTTTGAATCCTCACTCGCTCCTCATGGATGGGAGGGCAATTGAAAGGATTATTCTTAATGGGCCGTTTCGGGGTGAATGGGACCGATGGGGATCGCCCATTGGCTGGAGCACATGAAGGTCACGGTGACAATACAGGACGTACGGCTTCCCCCATTGGTGGGGCCTTATTAGCCGACTATCAATCCCGAGAGGTGATTGGATATTGGTTGTGGCCGGGGCTAATCTTCTATTTGTCACTTGCAGGGATGTTGAGGATTCCTCAATGAGCCGACTCTGGATTGCTAGAAATTGAGATCGTTTCAGAAATTCAAACCCAAACTGGCACAACTCCATGCCTTTCCTAGATGTTTTTTGTTGGGGTCGGACAAGGTAGATCCAAAAAAATACAAATTTAAAAAATGTCTATTTTTTAAATTATCTGCCAGGGATATATAAGGCAAATAATATAAAAAATACACATTTTTTATATTTGTATTTTTTTTAAATATACCTTGACCAACCCCAACAAAAACATCTAAAACTAATATATCAAATAACCCTACATTTGAACATGTATTATTCATCTCCCCAGTTAAATCAAGCTATTCACGTTGGTACTATGAAAAGATTCTTAATTTTAACATATCTTACATTAGAAAAGCTAAACCATGGAGGTATTTTCAGGATTTCCAAAATTTCAATTATTCTATAATAATAGTAAATTAATTTTTTAAACAATTAATGAGAGGGAACAGAAAATAAAAAACTATCTGTCCTCGCCAGGAAACGAATTACGTGGGATTAAAAACCACAACAAAATAAAATATTTATAAAATAAACTAGGATCAGAAAAATAAAATACTTTAACGTTTTGACTCAACTTGTAAGTAGCTATCATCAGGACTATAGTGGTGTCTGGAGAGATCTCCAAGGTANTTTATCCCACGTAAATTATAAATAATTCATGAGAGGGAACAGAATAAAAAAATCTATCTGTCCTCGCCAGGAAACGAACCTGGATCTCTTGCTATCCGGGCCTAGTATGCTGACCTTTACACCACAAGGACAGGCTAGATATCTCACTCATGAATTATTTAAAAAAATTATAGTACAAAATAGGCTCAAATAAAATTTCCTTAATGAATGTATGAAAAATTTTAATTAAGAATATTGAGCGGATATTTTTTTTAAAAAAGAGACCAAATACGATATATCGAATTTGTATTGTTATCTTTTAAACGAATAATTTCTAGGTTGTAATGACATAAGTGAAAAGAGGGGATTTAGAGGCAAATATAAATTTATAACATTGATATCGTATTTTGGAGTTAGGGTAATGTTATTTATTTTCTAATGAATGTATGAAAAATTTTAATTAAGAATATTGAGCGGATATTTTTTTTAAAAAAGAGACCAAATACGATATATCGAATTTGTATTGTTATCTTTTAANGTGTGTTGTATACTTAAATTACACAAATACGAGTTTTTATTTTTTTTTATTTTGCAAAGTATTTTCTGTGAATTCCTGAAGAATTAAATTAATTCAAGGTCATTTTAATTTATTCAAATCCACACAGATTAAATACATTGATTTCTACCTTAAACTGCTTATCACTTAATAATGAATATGTTCATAAATTGAGGGAATTACCAAAGAAATAAAAAGTGTTAAATAATGGCTTTTTTTCTTTCTTTTTTTTCAACCATACATTCTACTTACTCAATTTTTTACTTATAATCAGTTTTTCTTAATCGTGTTACACAACATGCATTTCAATATCGATGAATAGGAATTTTTTTCTTTTATGATTCGCACAATTTTTAAGTGGCGTTAGGCTATACGGTTTCATGATCAATGATCTCGTCTTCGGAGCCTTCTAGAGGGGAGGGGTAAAGGAGAAATTTCTTGTAGAATTTCAATTTCTCTCGTACGCGGATACCGAAGATTCCTGAGCTATGAGTTGATATTGTTGTGGATCTCGAATACTCTAACAAAAATGAATAGCACAAAAATGATTGTTGCAAATTTTGAAATATTCTTTTTACTGAAGTAACGATTTGGGTTTCATTAATCTTTGATTTTTGCACCAGTGCTATATTCATAGTGAATAACTGATATTACAAATTAATTTTGCTGTTGGTCCTACGTATTATTTTATTGAGAGAAATCTGTTTATGAGCCAAATCTAAGAGGGTTCAGAGTGTACATAGTAATATTTTGTAAGATGGTGGAGAGCGAATCTCGGTCCCCAGATGTCGACTCTGCAAAATATAAGAAAGCATCTCTTGTCTCGTTCTGTTTTTAAATAAGGTCTTTTCTGGTTTTTCTTTATCCGTCCTTATTTCATTAATTCTGCGGCGGTGAGATTCCCCCCAAAGACCCACCTGCATTCATTTTCTATCCCCCACCCCTATCCCCACTCCCTTATCCCCCCTCCCCTACCAACGTCTTCCTCCTCTTTTCTCATTTCTCACCCTCACTCTCTCTCTCTCTCTCTCTCTCTCTCTCTCTCTCTCTCTCTCTCTTTTGTATCTCCTTTGTCTCATATTCTCTCTCTCCCCTCTCTCTTTCTGAGCGCTTTCCCAAGTAACATGGTTCTCTTTGGCGTCCTTTACATCACTATAAGTTCAAATTGTTGTTATTTGCCGAGCTTTCGCACATCATGTGATGGCTTCTTTAGGGCTGAAAAGAGAATGAGAGTTGTTCATATATATATTCAACTCTCATTCTCTTTTCAGCCCTGAAGAAGCCATCACATGATGTGCGAAAGCTCGGCAAATAACAACAATTTGACACGGTCCAACCCGGAAGATGAAATGGTAAATACATCTGACGACCGACGAAGCCTACGTGAACATCNTTAAACCACCTCTTTACGGAAGTACTTAAACTCTAACAATAAGTTTAATACTCGAAGAAGAACTGAGAGAACAAAAAATGTAAAGCTTAGTTTTTAACAATTTTTAGTGCAAGGGAACAGAATAAAAAATCTAACTTTCCCAGCCAGGACTCGAATCTGGATCTCCTGCTATCCGGGCCGGTGCATTTTCTACAAATTATTAAAATTTACGTGGGATTAAATACCAAAAAAAAATAATATTTATAAAATTTATTAATTAATGTTTATCTTTACATTTAGTTTTAGTTACCGTAGGACTGGCGCCTCTCCGTCCTTCATCACATACATTACCCAGACGAAGGCCTGAAATTCAGGTCGAATAGTTAGCGAAAAACTTTTTAGTTAACTCATCTGCTTTTAATTCTGTAGCCTCCAAGACCGCATCTTTGTATCTTGTGTGTTACCATTTATTATGTTTTCATATTTTATTTGTCTCTATTTCTCATGAATCATCCTTGATATAAACTATTTATCAAAATTATAATTCGAAGAGTTAAGACATTGGTCATCAAACTAAATAATTGTACATTTTAATAAATATAACATTAGTATTGAAAAATACTTAACAGTGATTTTAATCAGTAACTAACTTTAATTTAGTTAAGTAATAGTGAAGTGAATGCACTGGCATTTTCCTCCCCCTCTCAATCCCTCCTTGACTCCCTGCCTAGTCTCCTTCTTATCCTAGGATAAGGAGAAGATGGGTGCCAGATAGTCTATCGCGGGTTAACCTGGGCTCCTCTCTGAGGACGGGTTACGTCTCGGGATAGACGAGCAAGGACAACAATGTACCCCATCAAAAATTACAGTGTATAGAAAATGTACAGAATATTTTTTTTTTAATAAAGAGTTAATTCAGAAAAAAAAAGTTAAGTAATAGTGGCTTATGAATTAGGGAGTAATAATATCTCTTTTGTTTTTACTCTTTTCTTAAAGAAATTTTGTTATTAGAAATTAATTAACTCCTCATGCTATTAAAAGTCGACTGAGCTTCTTGAATTTAGTTAAATTCACATTTGAAGGCAGTAATACTTTTGTTTTGATTTTATGTTATCATTCAAGGACAGGTTGTATATTTTGTGCGTGTGTGTGTGTGTGTGTGTGTGTATTAGTATTAAAATACTAATTTATCTTTATCAAGATAAATCTTGGTGAAAAATTAATTCTTTGAAGTTTTCATTAAAATTGAATTTTTTTATTTCTTGATTATTCTTACCTATTAAATTGTCGATTGAGATGCTAATGAATAAGAGTGAAAAGGAAAAAGTACATTAAGCTTGGAATTTTATTTTATTTTTTTAAATAATTTTCTTAAATCTAAGACGTAATTGTAAATATGCGAATACTCTTTTTTTTTTCCAATTTCCAAATTTACCAATTCGCGCAGCATCTAATTCCTCTGCCTCTCGATATATTTCCTGACAAATAGACGTTCTATATTCAGGACAGACACACAAGAGAGTGTTGTGCCCACCCTTATAGGATGTAAATTTGGGGGATGGGGATGTTGGGAAGGGGGTTCGAGGGGAGAAAGAAGGAATGGGAGAAGTCAATCTTCCCATGACAGACCTGTCATGAAGACGTCCGACTTAGATTCTTAGTGCCTATTTGCGTTCTTCTTCGGTCGGCTCTGAAATATCTCGTATTCTCTATGCAGGAAGAGACGCGGCGTGCTTAGCTTCTTTTGTGTACTTTTCCTTATGAAAAAACATCTCTTCTTCTTCTTCTGGAAATCTCTTTTGTGCACTCTTGTGAAGAGACCGCATTTCTTCTCCTTGTAATCTCTTGTGCGTGGTTTCTTGGAGCTGATTAAAATAGCGAAGAAAGGAAAAATGAAATGAAATCTATATTTTTTAGAACAGTTATAGACAACTTGTAGAATAGGGCTAAGTAAGTGTAAGTTTGCTAGGGTTAAGTTACACATAATTAATATTTGATATAATTTAATTATTGCTACTTTCAATCGTTCTACTTGCATAAATTAATCAGTCATCTAGAAATTCCTTTTTCTTTTGTTTTTCGTCATTGGGTGCTGCTTTGAGCAGCTTAACAATAATTCTTAAATATATAATAACAACAAGTGTACTTCTATAAGGTAGGTTACTAGAAAATTGTGGAAGTTAACAGCCCCAAATCCTAGAATACTCACCAGCGGGGTAGTTCGGAAAATTTGCCTTTGACGCTCCTCTGTCCTATGTCGTCCCCAGCGATGAGGCATAGAGGTTTGGGGGGGGGGGTCATCGGTACAGCCATATGATTCATATTCTAAAGATTCAAGTATAGGCGTTGAAAATTTTGGCAGGACACCATTAGTGTCACAAGTCTAATCCTATGTGCGCGCCAGAATTATTCTGGTTTTTGGACGTCGGACATTTTCAACATTTGTCTGTGCCAGAACCAATCTTTTTACCCCACTCACTTTCTCTTTTTTTTTTTTTCCTTTTCCTCCCCATGGACCTCCTATCAATTTTTTTTTTTTTTTTTACACTCATTAATTCCATCTCAGAAATTACACTCAATAGATAGAGCATAAATCTTTACAAAATGTTCTCTTATAGAATTTGCAATAAATATTTCTATGAAGCAAGATTATGGTTTATTGCATTGGTTGCCATGCATATAAATTAGCTATACTGTAGACATATGTATAGGTTTGGGAGCGTATGAGTTTAAACATTACACACATAAGATAATATTAATTTTCCTCCGCTGTTATACACACTGCCTGTTCCGTCTCTAGCTGCCTTAGTGCTTCTTCGACTTTTGTTTACTTCATCAGCTCCGTCTTAGAACTTTGTAATCAATGCCACTTGTTAATATAAGCTAGTAAGTTCGTCTGAAGTATATAAAACATAGGAACTAAATTTTCCTCTCCAGGATTCACGTTGTGTAAGTAGAGATTTCCTCCTGAAAGAGGAGAATTACCCTAAGAAGAATGGACGCACACTGCCAGGAAGAAAGAGTGGGGGAAACGTTCTGTCTTAGCTGCATTCCTAAATTTCCTCCTTGTAGAGTTTTTGATCGTAAATATGCTACGATACCTAAAAGTTATAAAATAAAGTATAGCAATTTTTAGTGCAAGGGAACAGAATATAAAATTTAACTGTCCTAGCCAGGACTCGAACCTGGATCTCTTGCTTTCCGAGCCAGTATGCTTCCATTACACCACCGGGCCGAGTCTGATAAGTTATTAAATTCCCCGGACTAGTGTCGATAGTCTAACCTCTGAGGCCGACGCATATATCGTCTTATGCTCGGAGGAGCTGATATTGTCAAGCAAATGACTATCGTTATTTGCTTTTAAATCTTAATTTTATAAATTTTTTTGGTGGTATTTAATCCCAAGTGAACTTTTAACAATTTTTAGTGCAAGGGAACAGAATAAAAAATCTGACTGTCTTAGCCAGGACTCGAACCTGGATCTGCTGCTATTCGGGCCGGTGCATTTGCCATTTATGCTATCCGGCCTAGTCTGATAAGTTATTAAATTCCCCGCACTAGTGTCGAGAGTCTATAACAGAGTCCTAGTAGCAAAATTGTAAAAGCACCTGATTGGATAGCAGGAGATCCAGGTTCGAGTTCTGGCTTGGACAGTTAGATTTTTTATTCTGTTCCCTTACACTAAAAATTGTTAATTAATAAATTTTCTAATGTTTTCAAACAATTTTTGACAAAGATTTGTTTAAGCAATATCGTCTTTAACCAGTTTTATAGCTGTTAACCTATAGCTGAGATTAAATACCACAAAAAACATTTAGAAAAGTATATTTTACCCCTCTTATGTATCGTGAATTATTCTTAACTCTAAAAACAGCAAAAAAATTACGATTAGAAATTTCTATCTCTAAACTCCCCTTTCATTCATCCGATTTTAGCAATTTTTAGCAGGATCATGCGAGAAATCTGTTAAAAACATTTATTTGGTAATCAAAGTAATAAAAAAGCACACACACACACACACACACACTAATATGGAAGAAGCTAGGTAAGCTAAATATTCATTTATCATACAAATAATTAATTTTTGTCAAACAAATATTTTATATTAATACAATAAATAATATCAAAATCATGCTAATTTAATTTAAGGAAAGATGTGAGCATTTAAAAATTAATTTTCAACTACAAAATTATGCTCACTCTGCAATAAAAAAAAAAAAAAAAAATGAAAACCTCATGCGCTTTATTCGGGAATGTACGGAACTCTCCGAAAATGTAATTCCAAAAGAATATTCTCAATCTTGCCGAATGCGTTAAAATGTTGAATGGGAATAAGTGGGGGAAATTTGTGACCTATGTAAGCAACTTTAACTGAATTTAAATTATAATTGATAAAGGAAGTCAATCATTTATTATTATTTACCATTTCATCTTCCGGGTTGGACCGAGTCAAATTGTTCTTATTTGCCGAGCTTTCGCACATCATGTGATGGCTTCTTCAGCCCTGAAGAAGCCATCACATGATGTGCGAAAGCTCGGCAAATAAGAACAATTTGACTCGGTCCAACCCGGAAGATGAAATGGTAAATACATCTGACGACCGACGAAGCCTACGTGAACATTTATTATTAGTTTAAAAATCTTCATTCAATATATGTGATTATCACAAAACATGGCATGAGTTTTATTATAGTATAGTTATGTGTAATTCAAGTATGTACATTAAAAAAAAAAATCTTTATTTATTACATTATTTTACTTGACATCTTGTAATTTGATGTATGTACATTTAAAATTGATACTTTGATTGCGTATTATATAGCAGCATGAATTGAATACAGTTTTTTTTTTCTTGTTTTTTTTTATTGTGCATCAAAATACAGTCAAACTGTAATTTATTTAATTCCATCATCCATAAGAACGAATGAACTTTTTCAAAAATATATATTTATTAATTTTTGAAGAAAATATTTAATCTTAATTAAATATTTAATCTCAATTAACTATGTAATTGTATTTTTTTTTAAGTATTTAGATTTTAGCTCATAATTATTGTTATATTAAGAATATTTTACTTTGTTCACACTCGACAAACGGCTTAATTTCAATAAACATATTTTTATTCATTCATTCAGCCACACAAACAAATAAACATTGGTTGAAAAGGGGATAAGATGTGTTACTTTGGTACTCATAAAGTTCGTACAATAAATGCGACAGAAGTATGAATACAAAATGCAACAAAACTGTGAAGATTTAAATATTTTCATCTTGATGACTTCTACAATCTTCACATACAGACAGGTTTAGAAATAAATTGCAATTTAAATGTCCTTATCGAGCAATAAGGAAACAAGTCTCTCATTTGAGATTTGGCATAAAACCCTACAAACATGAGGTTCTGAAAGAAATCCCAGGCAATTTTGTCCTCAGAATTAGTTTTTCCGAGTCCTTTCGTGTTTAGCAGAAAACCGTTCTCTGCCTCACAATTCAAATAAAGCAGGTAAATTACCACTGGCAAACGTATTTTTTCTCTTCCCATTTCTTTTTGTCGGCTAATTCCCATCCATCTCCATTCTTCTGCGAAAAAAAAAAAAACCTGCAAAAATTACTAAATAAAGAAACTCAAATTGAATTTCTCAAATGCTTTTTATTATTTTTAATAAATTGTTAACTACATATTATTATACCATGGCATTTCAATTTGTTTTCAATTTTAATTGCGATCTAATNTGAGCCCAAGGTTCCAGATTCAAAGTTCATAATCAAGTTTATTTTTCTTTGCTTCTGCTTGTAATGATCCAGAGGATTCCCAGGTGGGAACATCCAGCCCTGATTGGTGACATCTTTTATTGAATAGAAAATTAAATGGCCAGATTGATTGATGTATTGACCACTTACCTCCCCTAGAGTGTGGTGGGTCACGAATGAACACATCTGTAAAATGTTTTCCCCTGAGCTTCTACAGCCTATTGTGTGGTTGATTTTTTTACATACACACACACATGCAAACTTATTTGTGTGTACACACTCTTTTTTTATTATTTTTAATAAATTGTTAACTACATATTATTATACCATGGCATTTCAATTTGTTTTCAATTTTAATTGCGATCTAATGAATCACGATTTTAAAAAAAAAATACAAGGGAGGCATTTACAATTTTATATGTTAATTATTTACTAATTAAACACCCATTATAGCAGAAAATATTCCACCATTAACTTCTTTTTTTTTGTTTATTTATAATCATAGCACAGTATCGAGAGCAGAATTTCTGTGGTAGTGGCTTGACTTCTGATTTCCTTTGTCTTCAACTAATGAAATAAAAAAAAAAATAAAAAAGAATAAAAAAAGGAGACGCTGATAGCAATAGCAGTTGAGTCCCTAGAAGCGTAATGGGCAAAAATAATATTTTATAAATGTATAGAAATTTGTGGTAATGTATGTAAAATATATTATGATAATTCTCCGTTAATAAAACTGATTTATACTAATTATTGAAGAAAGTAGCTAATGATCAAAATTGTTTACCAAACTCTATCTCTTATAGTTAACCACACAATAAAATAAGACATGTTGACATGAAATTCTTCTTCTCATTCTTTCTCTCTCTCTTTTCCATACTTCCCTTTTTCACACTCTTTCCCACTCTATATCCCTTCCCCATCCTATCACACACACGCTCTCTCGCTATCTTTCTCGCCCTCTCTCTTTTCCATATCTCCCTCTTTCACACTTTTTCCCATTCTTTATCCCTACCCCACCCTATCACACGCACTCTCCCGCTATCTCACTCTCTCACTCTCTCTCTCTCTCTCTCTTTCATATCTCCCTCTTCTACATTCTTTCCCACTCTATATCTCTACCAAACCCTATCACACACACTCTCCCGCTATCTCTCTCTCTCTTTTCCATTTCTTCCTGTTCCACACTCTATCCCACTCTATATCCCTTTCCCACCCTATCACACACACTCTCTCGCTATCTCTCTCTCTTTCCCTATGTTTCATGCTTAAAGATATATGTGATCGTTCGTTTTTCGTGAGTTTTTACCCCTCCTAATCTAATTCCCCTTTAAAATTAGCTATTTATTCAATTTAACAACCGACTGAAGTAATTTTAATGCTGAATTGTTCATCAAGTCTTTTAATGTACAAAGTAAACACGTTCAATTTAAATAAATTAAAAGCTCGTTTTGCAATTAGTATTTTTAAAAAGCAAAAGTGAAGTTAATTTAATTAACTAACAAAACCCTATTAGGGACTAAGATCAGCTATGATAACTATAATGGGGTTGTAACCTGACAGAACATCCAAGATAACGAATCATCAAGTAGCATGGTTAGGCTAAGTAGGAGTGTAAGTTTTTTTTTAGTGATTGAAGGGACTTTGTATGTAATGTAGCTGACGAATTGGGCGATAAACGCAGAAGAGATTGGCGATAGATTGTAAACAAGCCAAGCAAAAGACTATGTACTTTGTACGGTCTAAATTTCTTTTTTAATATCAGCATGTAATATGACACCAGTCACTAGGCAAAACGCCTGTTGATAAGCTCTTTATAAATTAATAAAAAGTAGATAATTCTCGTCACAAGCAATATAGCCATATATATATATATAAAAATGAAAACCTCATGCGCTTTATTCGGGAATGTACGGAACTCTCCGAAAATGTAATTCCAAAAGAATATTCTCAATCTTGCCGAATGCGTTAAAATGTTGAATGGGAATAAGTGGNTATATATACATGTATACATATTATTTTCAATTTATTGCTATGTATTTCTCAATGTATTTATTAAATAATGGTATAATACATAAGTTTTTTTAAAATTAAAACTAAAATTTGTTCTATGTAAGTACTACTTAGCTGGTTCTATCCCGTACTTAACTATATGTGTGTGTGTTAGTGTAAGTGATAGTAAATTTGACAGAGCCGTAAATGAAAATCCACTTGAAAACAGATAACTTTAGAAGAAAAGTACTTTTTGGAGGCCGTGTCTGCAGGTTTTGGAGGCGGATAGAGACCCCTCGTCAAGATTAAAGGCCCACAGATTTGAGGCCGGCGCCGAGCTAAGCCCCCCGGGTGCTTTGATCCCCAGCCCCTCTCTCGGCCGAGTCAGATGTGTCTTTAGTGTTCTCGGGATCAGGCGACCCAAATCGGGTTCGAGGAGGCTTCCTGGAGTCTACCACTAATCTCGCACAGATTGAATTGGCCCTCTTCTCTTCCGCCTCCAGTGCTGTCCAGGGCTGTCGCTTCTTCCTCTTGCTTACAAGATAAACACTAATCACCAGATCCTCTAGAATAATTATAGATAATAAATTAAAAAAANATAGATTTAATTTATATAATAATATTAATATTTATAAATAAAAAAAAGTAAATAACGAGAGTCGATAAAATAGCTCGATAATGTCAGCTCCTTAAAGCATAAGACGATGTATTCGTCTTTCTCGTGGGTTAGACTCTTGACACTAGTACTGGGAATTTAATAAGTTATCTGGCTTTCCCGGTAGTGTAATAGGATAACGAGCTTGCCCGGTTAGCAGGAGAACCAGGTTCGAGCCCTGGCTGGGACAGTTAGATTTTTATTCTATTCCCTTGCATTAATTGACCTACTTTCTTAAGTAACACAGCTTTTTAGTTTTCAGTTTTATCCAGAAACAACAGCTCAGAAATAGAAAGCATTTAACTAATAATAAAAATTAAAATTTAAGCCCTGTATAATAAATAACTAGCAACTTTGTTACTATTTTCAACAATTGAATACATTTTTTTAATGTTGTAATATATAATTTTTATATAAGCAGTGAGTTAAGGAATAGTTCTTTTTTACAGATAAATTCCAATAATTAATGTGTCATCTTCAGGGGAGTTACTATTAATATTATTATTACTCGAGTGAGTACCCTTCATTTCCATTGACAGCATTTTTTTTTCTTCTGTCATTTAGTAATGGGAATGAAAACTGCCCTATTCAAAAGCAAATAGTAACCAGCTGAAGATGACATTCCAATTGATAAAACTGGTAACACGATGAATAATTATATAGGAAGACAAATCACTATTCAATAAAGTAGCTAAATCTTACTTTGCAAAGTAGCAAAAGTATCTCATGAAAGAAGAAAGTAACAAGAGGATGGAAGAAAAAATTTACACAGTATTTTACATAATTTTTAATGATAAACTTAAACTGTGAACAACACGAACTTAACAATTCAACCTAAACTAAATGAATTTAATTTAATTTAAAGTATGGGACAAGTATAAACAAGGAAGAGATCCATCAAATAAAAGACTACAATTTAAATAAAGAAAAAAGGGCTTTATGTAGAGTTCGTACCACAAATGTTAAGCACTTATTTGCCAATATTTTTAGGAATTATTAGATACTTTTAAAATATAAACTTTCTACTTAAAAAATAAATTTTATTTCATTTTCAATGAAAATAAAAAAAATGGTTTCAAACTTATCGACAAACATAATTATATCCTTTGGAGTATCTTGAATCTATTTATCTTATTAGGGAAATAAAGAGAACCCACAACACGTCAAACTAGAAGACAAAGTGGAAACAGAGACCCATATCATCATTGTTGGAAATAATCAAGATGGGAAATATAACTAAAAAATCACACTTCAAATAATGGTGGAAGTATAACTTTATATCAGTATGAAGGAAGGACCATAGTGCACTATGATTAATACAATTTTCCCACTTGTTTTATATATAATTATACTTTTATATATATATATA